>JAUBOD010000752.1:728741-743450 GCA_032353885.1 Nothura maculosa
ACCTCAGCCAATTCCCTCAGCACTCTTGGGTGCATCCCATCTGGGCCCATAGATTTTTGGGTGGCCAGCTTGCCTAATTGATCCTTAACTCAACCCTCCTCAAACAGCGGAAGGTCTTCCTCTACCTCGTTAGTTTCTCTACCACTTGAGCCCTGCAGTTCATGGGGACATATACTTAAAATCTCAGATTAGTGAGAATTCTAGATCTTCATACCTTTCATTATCCTTGTCATTGTCATTTTAATAATATCATGAACAAACTTCCCTACATCTTTTTAGCTTGAAGCATTGCAGATAAAGCTGTTCCATTTTTGAATGATCTGACTTTATTGAGAATATATTTTAAATAAGAAACATCCTTTCTCTTTTTTTTCTCCCATTTACAAGTTGGGAAAGCAAAATAAAATAGACAAATAAAAGACCTTGCAAAAATTATCAGTGTTTCACAATGTGCTGGAATATGCGCAATTTAAGTTAGATACTTAAACATAACATTCTAAACCCCCATATGTAATACACATTTTTGTTTGTTTTGCTATTATTTTAAAGTTAGACACAGTATATAGGTAAGAAAGAATTTGTAACTATTCATAGTTCAAGGGGCATTGTAGGTCATGTTAGATCTGAAATGAAATTTATTGATGGGATTAAATATTACACAATGATTTTGTGAAATCATTCCTTAAGCAGAAGAGAAATAAAACAATAAAAAAATTCCCTACCCATAGCTTCAGATCTTTTAAAGCTCATATCTGTGTACTACAACTGAATTGCTCTGCTTCTCAGATTGTATGTTCACATATGTATTTTTTTCTCACACATGCATCCCGCAGCATGCTTCCACAATACATCATGGAAGTTCTACTGCTTCACAGCACTTAAAACTGATTTAAAAATATTGTAAGTGTTTTAATAAGTATTTTCTTAAAAAGCTATGGTGAACAGTAATTAAGAGCCATCTCAAATGCAAAAGAGTAAGAACATTCCATGTGACAAAAAATGCTGCAGTTGTTGCTCTGCACACTCTGATTAGGTTGACGGACTGAGTCAGAGTATGGAGTCTAGAATGGTGAGAGGCATCTACTCGCCTCTCCTGAGTGGACACAGAGTGTTGATAGGGCAGAGAGCATCCATCTCTGCCTTATATAATGGCATCATATTATCGAATAAGGTCCATCCCTCCTCCAGGAAAGCGAGAATTTTCAACTTCTGTCAATGCTTGAAATTCTGCAGTAAATTTATGTCTGTTCAATGATGAATAGAGGTCAAAGTCTCTTTGTTTCAATAAGGTCTAACCTAGCTTATAAATATCAAAATTTGCATAAGTGGCAACTGTTCTGACATTTTGATGTTTATTTATTTCACTTCACCAAGAAAGGACTCCTTTTGGATTCTTATTTTGGATCACTCACATTTTTTGCAAAATACACAGAGGAAATATGTTCTGATTTTATGAAAAAGTGTAGGAGAGATTTCCATGACTACTCATTTATTAAAGAATCTGCCAGCTGTTCTTGCCTAGTGTATCTCCAACACTTCAGAGTTAAAATTCAAAATACTACAGCCTATACTGTCAAACAATCATTCATGTCAAACAATTCAAAAGGTATCTTTGACACTAGGCAGCAGAGAACAGCAGTAGAAAAATAAATCATCCCAATTATGCCCACACAGTTCAAGTCAGCTGTGAATAATGCAATACCTGAACACTTCTGCCTGTTTGATTACACAGAAAATATCTGTTCAGTACTTCTGATTTGCTTTAATGATGCAGCTGGAGTTCAAAATTTGCTACTGGCCAGTACTACACCTGCTGTGTCGGTTGGCAGACTACTTTCCAAAGAACAGCAGTAAGTAAAATAAACAACCTAACTCATGCCATGCTCCTGGCAATTGTATGAACCATCATAGTGTGGTTTTTTTTGAAATGAATTTTACATTTCCATTCTCACATCACGTCTCTTCGACATATAGAAAGAAACTGCTGAAGCAGGGCATACACTATTAATGGCAACTGTACAGTTAAGCCTATTGCTAACTTCTTGAAACCACTGAATCTTGAAAGGATAACAGTATCACAATGACAGTTATAGTGCTTGGAGACAAGATTGAACAAGGAAGTTTTGTCATTCTTTGTGTAAATAAGAAGGCGTATAGTGTAGAAAGGATGAAACGAAAGACAATCAAGGTAACAATAGGAAAGAATAAAACAATAACACATAGGTGAAGAATGGACTGTGATTAAGATGTTGACTGAAAGAGATTTGAAGTTGTAAGGATCAAATCTTCCATTATTTTGAGTTTTGTGACTCACGTAGGATTCTTGCAATATTTTTAGTTCTTCATAGGAAAAAGCAATGCTAGGCTGAGTTAGTATCGTTATTTTCTTCAAAATAGCTCTTTGCCCTCTGGATGTTGGTAGTAAGAGCAAGCCTAGGTTTTAGGCACAGGATTCAGTGAAGAAACTTCAAGTTCCTATTCCTATTGAAAAATGAAAGAAGAGAGGTTGGAAGTGCATCAAATTTTTCAGTCACACAAAAGAATTGTGAAATTAAGCATGTCATAAGGTGCTGTTGATTTTATAAGTGTTATTAAAATTTCTAATAACTGTTTCCCAGAAAAGAAAAAACACAGCTTAAGCAAAACTCATATCTTTGTTGGACCTGCAGTCCAACAGTCCATTTCATTCTTGCATGCTGAAATATGTCCAAGAGAGGAAAGGTTGATTTAAAACAAAGGATTTCTCATAAAATAGGTAAGAGAACATGGAAATTCTGCATGAGCTGGAATCTTCTAAGCGAGATGATCGACACGAAGAATTGAAAGTACTATTGCTTTAAAAAGATGTCATAAGTCCCAGCAGAATTGAATAATCATGATGAAGAAGAGCTTAGAAACCAGGGTTTTAGTAATTAAATTGAATTCTGAATCTCTGATAATACTACTGTATTTATTCTCTAAAACAAGATTTTTTAACAAGGCTGGTAGAAAGTTTTGCATGCCCTTACAAGCTATCTACTGGTTCAATAAGCAAACGTAAAAATAAGTTAGAAGAGAACTGAATCTACTTCTCCAGATAAATTACAGATATAAATGTTTTTGGGATATCCAAACACCTACACTTACCATGGAACAAGAGACTTTCTGAGAAGGATAAGCTTAAAAGATGGAGTCAGTGTCAGACAAAGTTCATCATAATCAAGTTCATCTCTTATATGGAACAACACAAAAAATGTCATGTCTAGGCAGTCAGGGAAACATGGTAGCAATATGATATTAATTATGTAATTATTTCTGAAGCAACATAAAAACAGATTACTGATTCTGACTGATATTTTAGCAGATATTGTAGAGAAAACTGATTAATAGTTTGGATAGGTAAGAGCCAAGAGAAAGTTATACAAGTTCTAAATCTGCAAACTAGTGTATTAATGCAATTTGAATGAGAAACAAACAAAATACCCAACAACAACAATAAAAAAGGAGTTGAACTCCGCATAAGTAGGTGAGCATGTGGTAATTCAATATAACTATAAAGAATCACATTCATCCTACATAGGGGTTTACTAGGGCCACAATAAGTACAATATTACCATATTACTTTAAAAACATTTAAGCACAGCACAAGAGATCTAATTCAATATTTAAGCATCACAAATAATTTATGAAACAAAAATTCCTAAAGATTTGTGTAATGCTTAGTGACAACTCTAGGTTGTAATCAAGGTCAGTTGCCTACCTTTCTTGTTCTGTTTTGTCATTCTCTATTTGAGTATTTCTTTTCCTTTAAATGTCATTCAAATTAGCCTGAAGTTAGAAGAGTCAGGAGCATTTTTTCTTCAATTGGATCATATGCAGACCACCAGGAAAGTTCAGAGGATTAGTCAGCATTTTGTAGCAATAAGAAAGAATGGCTTTTATTTAGAGAAAGATTGAAAAAAAAGACAATATAAATTTTATATTTTCACTTGGATACAAAGGGAATAAACTTTGAAATACAATCTGGTTTCCAATTAATATTTCAGTAACACTCTTCACCCGGAATACACTCGAAAGTGCATGTACTTAGGTTTGAAGCAGGTTGGGCACAATGTGTCCTGCAAGATCAGTAACAGCTTTGAAAGATGGATTTTTAGTGTGTGCAAAAGTGTTAGAATTTGTGTGTGCTGGCTGTGAAAAAACTTTTTAACTGTACATTTCTATCAAGATGTGTATTTAAGCACAATATATTTAAAAGAATGAAATTAAGCATTAAGTTCACTTCTTACATTTACTCAGAATTTTTTTCTTTTTTTGAGAAATATCAACCCTGTTTTTTGTGTTTTATTTAACCACCTTAAACACACTCCAGTTGTGACCTTATATATTATTTGATAATATTTCTTAATTGAATACATTATATTTATTAGATATTTGTTTATTAATTTGTATGTTACTTATCATGGCATCTTAACAGTGATCATCTCATGAGAGGTCCTTGTAGCCCAGTATTTTGTAAACTGTTTATGAATCATCAACCTCCTAGCCTTAAAGATTATTCAAACTTTTCTAATCAGATACTTAACCTGAAAATCTAGCAAATTTCAGTACAATTTTGCAGAAATAATTATTTTTTACTAGAAGCAGTGACTTTTGCTTTACATCAAGCCTTTATGCACAGGAGGTGTCTAGGACTTGTGATGGCTAGGAGAAAATATTATAAAATCCTGTAATTAAAGGCAATTTCATGGCTCTCCTTCTTTCTTTCACCATAAAACACTGTACTGAAATATTTCAGGTACAATCAGTTAATAGTATTCAGACAGTGATGTGAGTTGGGCCTCAGCAACTTAGGATTTCTACAAAGCCTGCTACAGAAATGCAAATGAGAAATAGAAATGAGAATTCTCATAAGTTTATGTTTGACCATGTGTCTTGGTATTCTATATTACAGATGTTATTTTGTATTACAGGAAGAGAAAAAAAAAGACATTCCCTTTCCAAAAAGCAGAGCTGAGCTCTGCTTCAAGTAGAAGGGCAAAAACATTAATCATTATGAAAAATATTAGGTAACAGAAATGCAGGGATTTCTGTTGGCCTTTCTCGTAACTATGAAAATGACATCAGACAGCTCTGTTTCAGTTCTGCCTAAAGCCTCTCAGACTTTCTATTCTTAGGTTCCTTCTGCTGGAGAATTGAACAAACCACTTAATCATTCCGATCATGATTCTCTGTTTCAGCACAAATAACTAGAAATAATTTTCATATGATGGTATAGTCATTTGCTAGAGGCTTTCTCTAGAAAAGAACCATTCAAAGTATGTTTCCAAAGGAAAATTTAGAATAAGATGAAGCTACAAACAGATATATCCAACATTTAAGGTACAATAATTTGATCCAGAAACTATTGCTATTTTGTTCTTTATAGGAAACTCCAGCTTCTTTTGTTATTCCTATTATTTAAATGTTCTAGTAATACCACCAGCATTTGTAAAGATAATATATTTGTATGGTTCAAGATACCTTATTATTATATACCTTATACTAATATACATATAGATATGTATATTTACAGAGCATTTATGCCTGCTTCCTGGGATAATTACACTGCATTTTCCTGTTCATAATTTTATGCAATTTATTAATATTATCTTAGCCTTTCATTTTTACATTAGTATTGCTATACTTTTTCAAAGCATAGTATTTCACTTGACATTTTAAAATAATAAGAATAATTCAGCACTACTTGACTTAAAAAAAATGAGGCATAAGTTTTGATTATGTTACTTTGTTAAATTAATCATTTTAAGTACTCACCCTACTCCTTGCATTATTAACATTGTAAATCAGTATTCTTTGTGAAAGTATGACCATTTCTTTTTTCCCTGCACATAAGTTTTGCATTAGCTTTTGCTGAATAAATTTGCTTCATGGTCAAATTTTACTCTTTACTTTAAAAGATTTGAATACCAATAAATAAAAGGACAAACATGGAGTTTTGATTGTCTAAAAAAATTACTGTTGCTGACACATTTTATGGGGAAAACTCTTTCATAGTCTTTAAAGTCTTTGTAGTCTCTACATACATCAGTGCTGTATTTTGGCAAAAGCATCTAATTGTTCTGATTGATACAAATAATGCTAGAGAGAAGGTATAAGAACTATACCTGCATTTATAACAGTATTTTAAGAATTTTTTTGATGCAAATATGTAAGAGGTTTTTTGGAAGAACAATACAGTAGAACAAAAGACTTGTATTCATGCTAGAAGCAGGCTAAATTATTCCAATATTCTCCATTACAATTCACCAATTGTTTCTGAACAGATGATGATATTTACTAGGCTTTATTAGTATAGGTTTTTTTATGCTTCCAATGCCTTCCAATGTCCCAAAACCCCAATGAGCTCTTCTTGCATGGCAGGAGGCTGTACACCAGGATGTCCCCTTGTGTAGGGATGCCTCTCAAGAATGCTCCCTGTGGTTGAGAGATCCTTGCCACAACAGATTTGTGGTGACTATAGTCCCCTCTATGCTACTCCGTCTCTCTTTATGAATTTGTAAACTTTACTAAACAAAAGTTACTTTGTGCACAAAATTCCGTAGTCAGAAACTGCTGACCCGATCTGAGACTAGGATTGGATCCGGCCACACCCAGACTCCTCTCAGAAGGAGCTTGGAAAACAAGGGGATCCAATTTTAACCTTGTGATTCAGTGGAGCATGTCCTTGATAACTCTGTATATATCTTGAACCTCCATGCAGTAAATAATAAGTGACCTTGTCATAGAATCTTGTGGAATCATTGTCCATATCAATAAAATCTATTACTATTTCTTCTACATGAGTGAAATACATTGTGTCACTCACCCCTACCCCAACTTACTCCATGACTGTTCACCAGTATAAGTATCATTGGGCATTTTTTTTGATCTTATCACCTTTGTGTTTAATTTAATTTATCGCTAATTTTTCAAAGTATATCCATCTCTAAGTCCATATTTTATACAGGACAGCAATACTTTCTCACATATTCTGACAGGCTGAACAGTCTTGATTTACTTAGTGGTTTCCAAGAACTGTATATTTGATCATCCTGAATGTCATGCTTTTTTTAGTTTGACCATCTTATTTCTGGTATGAGGGGGCCAGACAGGTAAAGAATAGTCAAGATGCGGACTTATGTTGATTTATATTGTATTCTAGTGCTCTTCCAACTTATAGAATATAAATAGCTTGCACAAAAGCCTCCATCTTTCTGTAAGGATACTTGTGTGACAAAAAAAACAGTTAAGAACTGGTGGGGTGAAATCACTGGATTACTGGACTATCCATTATCATTGGAGGTGATAATATGATCTAAGCTTTCATAAACAAATAACAAGAAAATAAATTAAAAAAGAATATCTATGACACACAAATAATAGCAATCATTTAAAAAAAGATAACTCTGACAGATTTTTTTAAAATTTTTCTTCTCTTTTACCCCCTCACTGACAGATGTCAATGAATATGGAAAGAAGGTAGATAAGAAAAATTCCTCCCTATTCAGAATTTAAAAATTCTTGCAGTTCTTTAAATATCAGGATGAGATTAGTGTTACATAATGCTTTCCTTAGTGAAGGAAACCCTTAAGATATCCTTAATGAGTTCAAGAGTTACTTAAAGATGATTTATAGGACTAAAATTGGGAAAACAAGGGTATATAGTTTTGCTTCACATAAAGAAACAGAAGTAAGCATGTAGATGTATATTACAAGAAGTCTATCAGTCTGTGAAATAATACAATGGAAGTGAAAAAAAAGCGTAGACTAAGGAAAAGAGTTAGAAAAAAACACACACAAAAAAACAAAAAAAAACCAAAACACACTATTAAAGATTTAGAGATTTTTTCCTCCAAGTTTCTTATCACAAATGTCAATGTTTCTATGAAACATGAAAAAGACATTTCTAAAGTCATATATGTTTTTTATCAAAGTGTATTCTGTTTCTTTAAATCTCTTTTCCTTGTGTCCAAAACTAAACATGTAAAATGATCATTAAAATTTTCAAAAGCTTTTGAAAGACTATTCCATTCTGACTAAAAAGCTTAAATACTTCTGTATTATTATCATTTAGTTTAGCATACAAAGTATTTAGTACATTTTAGAGGAGAGATTTTTGTTTTCGGTTTTTCAATAGATGCCAAATTAACACATTTTAAGGTGAACATTCTCAAAGTTGGTCTAGTCAGTCAGTCAAACCTACTTTGATGTTTTGTTTGCTTGTTTTCATTTCACAAACTAATCAAATATTTTTCTGTAAGAATTGGAGAAATGTTTGCGTCATGTTTTATTTGACAAATTAGAGCCTTTGACAAGTCAGTGCCTTGCTGATCTGTTTGCTTCTACTGTTCATCAAAGATGTGAATCACTGTATGGCATCATAGCTTTCAGTAATGGAAGCAAACAGGAAGCTCAGTGGAAAAAGGTTTTCAGTGTGCCATGAATCTGAGCCTTATATCTGGAACTATCAATATCCTAAAATGTATTTGCCATTCACTTATACCATTAGTAAAGCAGATTAAATACATGTGTTAAGCATTTCCTTAATACAAGGATAAGGCTGACTTCCTAGTTTCTTAAATTTTCTGCTTCCTTTGAGCTCCACACAGGCTCCTAATTCTGAATATCAATTTCTTCCTTTTCCCCTAAAGCTCTCCTGAAAAAATAGTGTAACTGTTTTTTCCTCTCCTCATGTGATAAACTCTTTGCTGTCTCTGTTTATTATGACAGAATGACAGCCAGTATCAGGAGGCGATGTAGTGATATTTAGCACAGAATTGAACTTTGGTTAAAAAATAGTAGTGGCACCAGTGTTTGAGGAGGCACATTTTAACAAAGTAATAAAACTTATCCCTGACAGAATAATTCATAAATGACTTTTGAGGGAGAAATATATCTAATCTCTTTTTTTTTTTAAGAAGAAAAGTGATAAAGTTCATATCAAAGGATGTTTACATTGGGAAATATAGAAGAATGTAAAAAATTATACAGAGAAAGGCAGCAGAAAATCTATAGGGATGTTTCTTTGGATTAACTCATTACCTGGGGAAATAATTAGAATTTGGTATATTTAATTTTCTCCTCTCTCTTATATTATGAGTCCAGAACATGGAAAAATACGTAAAAGCAAGTGACCTTGGAGAGCTTTGCACAGGTGAGTATTATAGGAACCGAGTCTCCCTTGTTTAGAAAATTAGAACTACTTTTTGTGAAGTTTAGCTCTTTCTGATTCTAAGGCAAATTCTTTGCAGCAGTTGACCTTGATGTCTAGACTATGTAAAGCTTTAATTTTATCAGTTCAAACTCAACTGAGGTTTGGAGACTCAATTTGAATAGTCAAAAATATGTTACGTTCCTTCCATTCATGCCTGAATTTTTTCAAACTTCCATTAGGGACATTACTTTGTGTTAACTGATATGGCTTTCTCCTCTTCAGAATTCACTCATGAATCTCCTGCCAATTAAAAATATCATATCAGACTTTAATGTAAACTTCAATAGAAATAACCAGCCACTTCTGCAGTTAATATCAATAACATTTTCTTGTCACGCATGCTTCACTATAATGAACTCAAACTACCAAAAGAATCCCCAGAAGCACCAACTTCAAGAGGGATTGCACAAGTTTGTAGGGTGAAGGAAGTGTATGTCTAAAATATAAAATACATTACTGAAATCACAGAATCATAGAATCTTCAAGATTGGAAGAGACCTCTAGAGATCATCTAGTCCAACCTTCCCACTCAAGCAGGCACACCTAGGGCAGGTGGCACAGGGTGGCATCCAGGCGGGATGCCACCATGACATTAAAATCAAGACACAAGAGTTTTGTAGACATGGCCAAGATTATATAAAGAAACAGAGTCACTGAAACTATTCAAAAAATTGAGTAATAATGCCAGCTAAAATTAAAAATGAAATTCAAAGAACAATATGAGGGTTGGTAGGATTTCGTAGCTCTCCATTTGGAATTTTCCCTCTTTTCTGTGTATTTAATGCCGTGCTCTGGAGATAGAATACACTTTGCTCCCTTTCTAGCAATTTTTCTACTATGAAATGCTACCTTCCAGGAAAGTTTTAATGAACCTATGGTAAGGATGCACCCTCTGACTAAATGCTATTGACATAAGCCTTAGTGTGATACTGAGAGTTGTGTAATTTCTGTCTGCACTGCATGAGTTCACGGTTGTGATCTCTATCCTCATTGTGTGATATAAAAAACTTGGGTCCAGTTCTTGTTTGGAATAAGTAATAACAAGAAATTTTACCCTGCTTGGAAATTTCTTCTCCCATTTCCCAAAGTTCAGGTATACATCCTGACGACTGCCATTATAAAGAGGCACCGCAATCATAATCTCATATTTATCATCCTGTTCTTATATATTTCCTCCTGAAGTAGAGCTCTTGATCATTCAGCTGCACTGGACCTGCATGATAGGAATAGTATCTGCAGAATATAGATATGGTTGGTATGCCTAATCTGAACTATGAAGTTAGTCAGGCAAAAATCATAACCTTTTCCTGAAATATAAATGTTATTATTAAAAAAAAACTCTGTTTTTTCTTTCTATTTGAATTCTCCTAGGTCGGGAATGTAAGAACATATCAACTTCCTGGATTTCAACTCCAAAGTTCAAATGTTTTTGAAAACATCAAAAACTTAATGCTTTGGTGAGCACAGATATCTCAAAAATGTCTCAATGTCTCTCAAAAAATTAGATGTCTAGTTTACAAGATTAGGTGTTACCCATCATTTCTTCTGAACTCTATAGAGAAACTAAGAGGTCAGCACTGAACAATACAGGCCTGTAAAAGAACAATATTCTGTTAAAAAAAAATAAAAAACAGCCAGACAGTCTGACTTACTAGAAGGATTTGAAAGACGTATGGTAGCTTTTATCCTTGACCTATATAAATACTATAATCCAAAAAATGTTTCATATAACAGCATGACAGCTTTAGATGCAGTAGACTAATGATCTGACAACAGTAGATGTTTTTTTTTTTGTCTTTAAAGCTGTGCATCCAGAAGTAAAAAATCAACTCCAAAGATAATTGATGAGGCAGGCACATGAGTCTTCTTATAATAGCTGTTACAACATGGGAAAAGAGTCCATTCCAGATTAGGTGATAAAGGAGGAGTGTGTGAAACACTAGTCAGCATGAGAGAAGAGCAGAGGATTGGATGAGGTCACGAAAAGCTGCCAGATCTCTGCCCTTACTCCTGGAAACTTCTGCAGCTGGTAGGAGCAAAGAAAATAACTAATCAGCTGTCCACTTCCTTCACAACTTCCTTCACTTAGAGCAGCCTGTGGGGCTGGCATCTGTGCAAAGAAGATGACTTCAGCATCCTCTCACTAACCATCAAAAAATGCAAAGTAGAATTGTCTGAAAATCTTCCACTGGAACGCTTCTCTTTTAGAAGAAAAGCTTGATCTGGCAACATTCTGTATTTCCAAAAGACTATAAATAATTGACAAAAAAAAAAAAAAAAAAGAGAGACAAAGAAGTGAATTTGAGGAATGTGCCAAAATATGCCATCAATACTGACTTTCTGTTTTCCTGCCAGGCTTTGTGAGGTGAGAATCACAAGAAAATAAGAACTCAATGGAATGCATAGCTCTCCACTCATTTGTATGATGAGTAACTCTCAGTATATAGAACTGTATTGCTCATGGCATTAGTAAAGTGTAAGTCACCAAATCATCTCTAAGAGATGCACCCCAGTCTCATCTTCATGTCTGTCAAATAGGAGATATTGCTATCAAAGGAACAATATGATAAGCATAGACTGTCTAAGGCAAAGAGTACATGCAGTGTTCCCCTCATTACAAGTAATATTATGGAAGAAAAACTACAAAGAACATGGTTAAATAAAAAGCATAATAAAATAAATAGAATAAAATAAAATAATTAGGATTGCTTGCCCATTAAGGATACTGAGATTGATATGCAAAATTTTCTGAAATGCTCTGGTTTATGATGCCCTTGTTTATTTCTGTCAGCAGCCTTGAATGAAGGTCAATGAAGTCTTCTCTAAAGTTTACTACTGAACTTGTTAAGACTTTACACAGTTGGAGTAAGTACTGAATTGTCATTTGTATTCACATATATATGTGGGATATATTCTTAAGGGATTCAAGACAGGGGTCAGAAAGCTGAAGCTGAAGTCTTAAAGAAGAAGCTGAATTCATCATGTAAGCTCCACAAGATAAGAATAATTACTGAAACTTCAGGGTAGGACTACATTTTGTGCCCAGTACATATTTTGTGAACCGTTATTGACTGATCCATGAAGACAATTGCTACGAAGGAACATGGCGTGGCACTGCTCTCTGAGATGCCAGTGCTTAGACTCTCTGACACCAATATACTAGTCACTATTTGAGTATATGCATACAGAGAAGATATCAGGGATTGTCCAAATAGCAAAAGTCATTCCATATGCAAGACATTTTCTGAATGAAGTATGTCCAGACTGAGAAAAGCTACATTCCCTGACACAAAAAGTATGCAAATGGAATACAGGCTGAATCACAAAGTATCTATGTAAAGCTACCTATTGTATCACTGGATTGCAGAGCAATAACATGTGGAAAGTCTCATGTAAGCTGTCTCATATATTACTTTAGGTGCAGAATTATTATTTGAGCATTGCATTTGTAAAGGATTGCTAATACCAATATGGAAACATGAATTTTAGATATTACTTAGAGCTATAGTGAAGAATACCTCAAAGCCAGAGGATAAAACTACATCTAATGTTAAGTGTCTGTGAGTGAAAAATAGAAATGTTACAACATTATATCAGAAATACATGAAACTTATCTGAGACCTGATCTAAAATTCTAAAACTTAAGCCCTGGAAGAGTAATGCTGTATTTTTAAATGAAATGAATGAAAAGATAACATAGACTTAGAGATCCTAAGAATGATATTACCAGCAGTGCTTATTGCAGAAAGGAATGCAATAGTGCCAAGACTTAAACCTGGCCCTGGGAATACGCTTAGCACTGTAAGAGCTGGTCATAGTGCCAACTTACCCCAGTGTAATTTTGAACACAGCACTACGCACCAAAACACCTTCTAAAGTTTTTAGGGAGAACAAGCACATTGCAATAAGATCTACAAGACAAGAAGGCAATGAGGGATAGTTGATAAAACACACTAAAGATAGAAACAGATCTTTCAGGGAAAAAAAAATGCTCCAAGACTAAATCAATTCATCTATCCACAGTCTCTAAGTATTCTGCAAGTAAGCATTTACAATTCTTTTTTTGTTTTAAAGGCTCAAGAATAACTTTATTATTTCCTTTAAAAGACAGAGTAGTAAATAATGGAACTATGGATTTTACTCAGGAGCTGTTGAGGCTGGGGGTTACCTCCCTCTGCTGCCCAGGAGGTCAGAGAAGGCTCCACAGAGGCCATACCTGGGAGGTGAGCTTAGCATGATAAAAGTAAATACTACCTTTTCTGCGTGTTATACCAAAAATAATTACAAATTTTGTACATTCTACTTGTGTAGCTTTTTTGCATGTAGCTAAACATTCTAAATAAATTGACAAGAAAGAGTGTTTTCTTCCCATTCACACTCAAACCTGATTAACTTTTCTTCCTGATAGATTAACTTTTCTTATCCATATCTATGCAAAAAAATCTTGAATTTATTTATGTGTACTGATGTAGCTTCCAAGGAATATTAGAAATTGCTTATTCAGGCTGCCTGATAGCAATTAGGTTTTTCATAATGTGTTAGGTGATTTGACCATCAGTTTGTCTAAGACACTTCCTGTGTAAAAACTGATAAACAGTAACTTATTAACTGCTTTTCTCTTTCAATTTTGCCTCATCACAAAATATCATTTAAAGAGGTCTGTATATGTATGCATATTTTATTCTTTTCTATGTTAGAGTGTATTCATTTTTTTCTTCTTTCTTTTTTTTAGATTTTTTTTCAATGATAGACTGCCCTTTTTTTTTTTTTTTTGAATAGCTTTTATATGTATTCATCCCTGTTAAGGCATTTGCTCTCTTTAAAATCATGTTTAGGGTTTTTATTATTTTAGCAAAGCAACAATTCTCTTGTGACAAGGAGTGACAGGCTAGGTAAATATAAAAGAGCTTCTGCATGTATTCATGTTTTTAGAAAATTATGCCTGACTTTAAAAAGTCATGTTCAAAGGATTTTTGTTTGTTTGCTTTCCTTTATGTCTTGATAAATATTAATGGTATAGGTTCAAAACCAGAAGACTGCTGGGTCAGACACTGAGAAAATTACAGTCAAATCAGAGAAGACAGATTAAGTCACAGGAAATTTCAGCTGACCTTGAAAATTGAGAAAGTACAAAGTTCTTCTGAGTATTGATGAGCTTTCAGTTGTTAAGCTGATAGCTACCCATTAAAACCTGGATGTGCGGCTTACTCAGTGGGATGTTTCTGTTCCTCTCCTGTGTGAGAGTATAGCCAGGGAAAGGAAAACAAGATCTGAGATTCTTAACACATGAGGTATTTCAAGAACAAATGAGAATATTACTGCACAAAGCTGATGTGAACTCCTATAGGCATATTGTACAGAAAAAAAATGACTAGTGGGTGAATATAGGAAAGGACAGCAAGTTTGAAGACGACACCAAGCTGGGTGGAGTGGCTGACACTCCGGAGGGATGTGCTGCCATCCAGAGGGACCTG
>JAUBOD010000752.1:751129-792685 GCA_032353885.1 Nothura maculosa
TTGGACTAGATGATCTCTAGAGGTCCCTTCCAACCTTATAGATTCTGTGATTCTGTGTGATTCTGTGATTCTGTGAAATGCCAGAACAATAATTTGAGTATTTTTTAAATATTACCATTTTAATTCCAGTGTGAACTACTCAGCAATTCAAACCAAACTTGATTTATTCAGAACAGCATTTTCAGTGATTAATCTCTAAATTACTCACTGATAAAACTTAGCTTTAGAAGGAAGTACTATTTTTAAAATGTGTTTTGAAATATATATTACAATTTCTGTCCTTAGCACATAAGCATATAGGCAGGTAATATAAGGGTACAATCAATTGTGCATTGAGGTCCTGCATTGGAAGATTACAACTTACCATTTGCTAGTCTCCTCTGCTTCAAAGTGTGCATCAGAAGATGCTGAGCTAAACCCAGATTAGAAAGCTTGAGAACTGACAACCTCTTGTTCCCTTTTCCTTTTTGTTTTCTTTTTTAATAATATATATTTTTAATCTTACACATGTTCGGAAAAGTTCTTACTGTTCTTAATGGTAAGAAGAAGGTACCTCAGGTCTTTTCCTTCTAGATTCTGTGGACTAGCATCAAGATTTTGAAGACTGGAGAAAATTTTTATTTCTTTGGTGTAGTGTATTTATCTTTTTACACAAATTAAACATGAGAAAGGAAGAATATGAATGGGCCTTGATATCATATCAGTAGAAAACTTTTTTTATCAAAATTTATTATTCAAATTTAATATGAAAATGAGTTTCATGCTGCTCTGAGATGAGAGACCTAATTCCAAATTTCACAAACCAACAAAAAAACTTTTTATCATTTCTTTCTGAGTGATACATGTTTCTTATGGCCTTGCCATCCTTATGCTATGCTGTACAATCTGAACTCTGAAAGGCTTTTGATTTGAGGTTCATATTAGCATAGAAAATATACGGACAGCATCAGGAAAGCTACACTGCTAAAAAGATCTGCTGTTTAACTGGAATTATTTCAGTAAGATTTAAAAGCTATCCTGAACCGGAGGTAAAAAACTATGAGAGTTTCTGCTAAACATTTATTGATAGCTTTTTGGAGGGTTATAATTCATTTGTTTGGCATTCCTGCAACTCCCCAAACTAAAACTAGTAAAAGAAATTTTAAGGTGAACTTTTTGCCTGAAAAAAGTTACTTGTTGAGATATTTTAAGAAACAGAAAGTAGAGAATACAAATTTATTTTAACCCTGAATGAGAACTTCTTGAAAGAAGGATTTCGACTTTGTTGCCTAGCAACATTGATATTAGGGAAGGAACTGTACATTTACCATGTACCTCAGAGAGAATTTTGCTCCATATTGTGATGTACAAATATTTAACATTTATCTTGGTTAGCTGAAAACACTTCTACTCTAAATAAAATAAAGCAAAAAAAAGTTTCAAAATTTTGTGATATGTGCTATTATTTTGCATCCAAGAAAAAAAATCTTTTTCTAAGCAATCCTATACTCACTATTCCCATGGCATGCTAAAAATTACTGAACTGTTATGTCTGTATAAAGAACTGTATGAGGAAGGAAAGCAAAATATTGTATGGATCATCATGAACAACCAACACCTGTGAACAGTGGCGGCAGTTGAAATTAAAGAGCAATGAGAGCTCTTTTTATTGTCATACAGCACTGCATCTTGCACTACCCAATAAACTGATGACATTCAGATATACAGAAACAAAGCACATCTTGGTTGTTTCTCACTCTTCCTGCATGGTACTTTTCTCGTATAGGCTTTTTATGGCAAACCAGAATTCTGAGAAATAATTTGAGCCCTTATGTTGTCTTTGGAATCTAAGAATTCATCACTACCTAATAGCATGACATAAATTGTATGACTTTTCCAATAAAACAGGACATTCGAGTCCTCTACCAGGAGATTAATAAAAAGCTATAATCTTGAGGGGCATCTGCCAAGCAGATTTGGGAGTTTTTAGAATGAGATGACACTGATACATCAATCTCCTTATTCTTTCACTATCATTTTTTTCTAAACATTTTTTAATGAATTTCTAAAATTAAAGTTTATATATTACTGCCATTCCAGTAAAATGAAGGTTAGATGACTGCTTAAATAATAAAGCAGTGATGCAGAAATTATGTCTTATATATACATCTATGACTGTCCTTGTGCTTCATTAGGTAACTAGGAGAGAAAGTGGTGTACAGTGTTCAGCAGGATTCTGGATTCATCTGTTTGCTTCAAGGAAGTAAATATCTTCACATTTTTTTGGTAATCCAGCAAACATGTTAATGTTTGAAATCTCTTCATACAAGGTCTTTCTGTTAGGCCTCTTTTGGGTATAGAGATCATTAAAGTGCAGATCTGAAATATTAACCATTATGAATCTTGTATATAGATGACCGAGGAAGATCCATTTGACTTTTACTATTTTCTTCTTTGCTTTGAAATAAGGACCAATTTATTCTGGCAAGTGCTAAAATTATTTCCATAAGGATGCATCTTGCCAAAGAAATTGGCTTCTTAAAAAAAACTTCTCAATATATACCATGATTTTATAAATGATAATCAAGGATCCAGTCACTCTTTTACTTCTTCTCAGTCTGCTTGTTTATTTTTGCTTATGATGCTGATTTTTGAATAGGAGTTCTTTTTTTTTTTTTTTTAAATATGTGACAAAACTCTTTGTTCTCCCTTCTGCTGACTCTAAATATTTGCTACAGGAAAGTTCAGGAAAACAGGACCATGGAGTAACTGAGCTTGGAAGAGAACAATCTTTCGAGTCTAATGTCTTGCTCAAAGCAGAGTCAGCTGTGGTTCAGCATTTGATCCTGTCAGTCTTCAAAACTTTCAAGGATAAAGGCTGTGCAAAATGCGTACTTTGCAACTTCTGAACTCTTCAAAAGAACCTATGAACTCTTCCAAAAACAGTATTTTGAAACTGCCATTTGGCATATAAAATTGCTATTATACTAGTCTAATTAGTAAAAAAGATATTTTCTTTGGTAAACAAAGCTTTGATGAGAAATATGACATATGGGAGTAGTGATTTATCACATGTGCAGACATTTAGCTTAGGGACGTATGGTAGAATCTGGGATGCTCATACAGTTAATACAAAAGGATAAGGTCTTCTGGAGCATGATTCACCTATATTAGGCTTCTACTCTGATTCATTCCCTGAAGGTTTCTGTCTCTATTCATTCGCTACATAAAGACATTAAAACAACTGGCTTCCTAAGTTAGCTACCTACCATTACTGAGTGTGATCCTTTTTCAGTTACATACCCAGTCGAGCATATAGTACATGCTCACTTCTTCCTAATTAAGGCAGACAGCAGAATTGCAATTTAGTCCTGAAAACATTCTTGCCCAAAGTAACAAAGTAACTTAATTACATGTAACGGCATTTGTATGTATCCTATTATTATTGAGAAAAGTGCTTCACACTGAGACAGAAATAGGAAAGTATACTTGGTTTTAAGCTGTAGATTTCCTGACCTTTTAATATTTAATTTTGTAAATTAAGAAATGAATTCTACTTTCTCTATTACTACTAATACTTTAACTATTCTATCCTATAAACTTCCTCTTGACCTATTCTATCCTACAAACTTCCTCTTGTCCTGAAAAATTAAACAGTGCAGTAGTAAGTGCTGGACTGATAAAATTAGATTTTACTTTCCAAATGTTATAGGAGACTATTGTCATCATTAAACTAAACTGATCATCAACTTCAAAAAATAATTATTTAAAATAATAATTTTGAAAGAGGATGAAAGAAAGGGATGAAATGGAAGTTTGTTTTATATTACTTCTTTGAGGGTACTCACAAAGGTAAGTTTTATCACTGAAGCAAAAATTCTGGGACTACAAGTCCTAGAGTTTAATGAAAATTTACTTTTAAAATGGTAGAAATATTTCAGCTATTGCAGACAATTCCAATAATTTAGATAGTGCAATTCCAGTAATACATTTAGGAAATTCTCGATTATGATTTATATATCTGCTTCAATATCTAAGTATAATACAGAGGATTCTGGGTATGATTCAGAGGATTCTCAGTCACATCAGTTACATTTTCTAGGTTGTTCACTATTAAACTCACTTTCCACCAAACCAATACAAAATCTCTGAAAATATTATTACTACCTTGTAACTTACTCCTTTTATCTCTCTTCACTAGAAACATATAAAGTTTATATAAACTTTATATTTTATATAATATATATATTACATATAATATATTTTATATATATTTTATATAAAAATAAAGTCATATTATAGATAATATATATAATATATATTTTTATATAAAAATAAAGTAAAATTTCCAACTCATTTGCTCATTTCACATCTCTTTCTTATATGTTCAAATTTGACTTACTGGTCCTTTGTAAGAGTAATTTTAATATCATAGAATCATAGAATGATTAAGGTTGGAAGGGACCTCAGAGGTCATCTAGTCCAACTCCCTTGTACACGCAGGGTCACCTAGAGCACATGGCACAGGGCTGCATCCAAGCAGGTTTTAAAGACCTCCGAAGAAGGAAACTCCACAAACTCTCTGGGCAGCCTATTCCAGTGCTCTGTCACCTTCACAGTCAAGAAATGTTTTCTTAAGTTTCTGTGGATCTTTTGGTGACTCAGCTTGTGGCCGTTTCCTCTTGTCCCATCACTGTCCACTAGTGAAAAGAGCCTGGCCCCCTCCCCCTCCCTGACTCCCTCTCTTCCTTGAGGTATTTATATACACTGATTAGGTACCTCCGCAGCCTTCTCTTCCTCAGGCTGAATAGGCCCAGCTCCCTCAGCCTTTCCTCATAGGGGAAACAACTCATATAGGAAACAATATATACATATACAACATATACAAACAACATATACATATACAACTCATATAGGAAAAAAACAACAAAAATTTTAATATTAAACATCTTCCAGATGGCCTTTTTTATGTGCTTATTAAGAATGATATCTTGAGTATGACAAAATAAATGCTTGTGAATCTGATTATTTCTTCTGTGGATGAGTAGAGATGAACTTGGCTTCCCTTTTTCAATATTACTTGGGTTTCTGATCTATTTCTTTAACAGTGTCAGTCAAGTAAAGGAAACTACATGGACTGCAGTGCATCAGAATGCTGATAATATGCATGTAACATGTCTAAAAGGTCTTTTATGTTCCATGTCTTATTATCTAGAATGGAAACCATTGACTAAAAGTCAAATATGTGCTGAACTGCAAAGAAACATTTTCAGGAATGTAAATTGTTCACTTAGTATGGATGCCACTGGTGTGAGAGGAGGCCTCAAGAAGTATAAATAGCTTATTTATAATGTCCATCTGCTTTGTGTCAACAGACACACTGTCTTTATAAAATTTGTTGTAGCTTTTAAAATTGTCTCATTTCTGGACCGTCACCAAACTGCACTGCTGTTCCTAGGGCTCATGTCACAAGCCTTTGTACACATAGCTTTGTTTGATTAGAGGAATCTGTGCCCTTTATCTTGGCTTCCAAAATATTTCTTAAGTATCAGCTACCAGCTATTGCGAGTCTGTGCCTATGAGGTCTTACTGCACTTTTTCTTCAGATTGAAAATTTAAACACAGAACTGCATATAGATTTCTTGAGTTCAACCTTGAAGGCATTCTGGAGCCCCTTCTTCACCTTCAGAAGTTCTTGTTTAAGATTCTTTTAAGTCCACCAGTCCTCAGTGTGTGAACTAGATACAGGTACATACTTTGCTCATTTCTAATAAAGATAATGTTTGATCCGGGAAGAAGACTGGTCTCTGTCTCCTGACTCTTCAGTCTCTTTTCTACGCTTTTACAACTTAGCCTAGCATTTATGAGAGAGAAAAAATATGCTTACCTGGCACTATAATGATTTTTTGTATCAGATTTTCAGATAAATGCTTTAATGTTGCCATCTGAGCAGCAATATTAATCATTACCTGACCTTCTTCACAATTTTCTTTAATAAATCTTTTTAATACTTAATGTTATTCTTATGCCAACTCCAAGATAAGCTAGGAAAGATGTAATAACCTTTCTCCAAGTGACCTACAGAGTCTCAAAATCTATTATAATAATTAATGCTTAGCTGTGAAGTTGAATATATTTTATATTGTTTTTAAATCTGTACTTTGATAAATATTGTTTACAAAACTAGTGATTAATCAGTGTTATAACTACACGTCCATGTGCATAAAGGGGAAGCTAAGTAAATTTGAGCTTTCAGTTTCTTGGAGCTAGATAAGGGAAACTCCGTACTGGTAATATCAGGCAAAGGAAAAGAATATTCAGTAGAATTGCCTTCAGAGTAAAACTGAGAACAAAGCAATGATATATCTATATCTCAAGGGCTTAAGTGTCATTATCATGATGCACTCCAGAGTTGTACTTATATAAATGCATGGATGTGATATGGCTTTCCAAAGTAGGGCTGCTAAAATCAGTGGTGCTGCTCAATAATGAATTCAATAATAATAAATTCAATAATGAATTCAATAATGAAGATTCCAGATGTGACCATGTTTAAAATGTGTATCTAAAATGATACAGAATGGTAACTTAATACTGACGTAACTCAGTGATGACTTATTTCAAATCAGTGATTCCCGAAATACTTACAATTCTTAATATCTAATTCAACAGTTTAGGACACAAGTCTGTTTCAATAATGCTTTAAATTAATTATTATCTTGTAAAAGAACTGCACTTTCCTTAAATGCATTGTGAGGATGTGTTGTATGGTTGTCTTCTAGACATCAAGGCTAGAGCTATATTCATGATTGATAAAATTTGTCAACATCTTTTCCTGTAATTTAGCATTAAATTCTGTGTTTTGTTCTTTATTCAATAGATAAATATATAAATAAATCACATATGTATTTTCCTTCAAGGACAGCTAATGCATTCAGAACATGACTACCACTTGAAAATATAGATCCAACTTCAAGACAACAATTGAATTAGAAAAATAAAAAACACAGTGCCATCACGTAACACCTTTTCTTCAAGACAAAGCTAAGCAAGCTTTCTGTCTGCAAGATAAAACTTGTCTAAAACAAAATTCTTAATATTGGAATTATATAACAATAGAAACACTTCCTGGGAATATTTAGCCTCATAGAGGCCACTAGTGGAGAGAGAATATGCATTAAACTCATTTAACCTAATACCTCTGTGGTCTTATTTCAAAGTACGAAATTCTGAAGGAGATTAAAGGTTCTTTAGATTTTATTTTGAGCCTTATTATTCTGGGGAATTGACAACTGAGAGGGCTGTCATAGTGCCACGGAGTATATCAATAAATCTGCAGCAGAGCTAATATTAATGCTCTTAAGAGTCCCACTATTCACACTAACCATAGTTGCATAGGTAAGGAGGAAAGGAGAATTGTGTTCCTCTCTCTCCATATGTGTATATATATATATGTATGTATACTTTTTTCTGATTTATGAAAGCAAAATTTCTATTTTAGTAAGTACAATTATAATTTACTGAGGCAGTCTTTAATGTATTTTTTCTGAAATTCTTAACTTCTATTTTATTATTGTCTACTTGTCATATGTGAGTGATGTTATTCAAATGTTGGCTAACCACAGTGGGGTTTTTAAGATCTGAAAGTTGATGATACTTTCTCAGTCTGAAACACTGTATTCATTTAAACCACTGTGTTTTTCTAGTTCTAGCTATAGCTCAAAAAGAATAAATTAATCTGGAAATCTTGCCTTTTATACACTATACATTAATGAAAGCTGCTGATGAGACTTTTCCAGCTTTATCAAAACTATAAAGTTTTTCTGCAGTACAGTATTATCTAAAGATCTCACAAAGTTTCCCTATATAGTAAGCATAATACATAACGCAGACATCATTAAGATGTAATTCGTTTCTGAAATTCTGAAAAACTTGTAAAAACCTGTAATTCTGGAAGGGATAAAAACTTTGTATTGAATTCTTCCATTAAATAATAAAATAATGATAATTATTACTATTAAAAATCATTTTGAACATTTCCTGTAGTTTTGCATATAATTACTGGCTCAGTAAAATTCCAGATCTGTTTCAGAAACTACCTATGAAGAAATGCCATGTTTAGTGTTTCAAGGAGATACTAAACTTACTTGGTATATGTAATCAGAAAGTGGGAATTAGAATCCCTGTAAAAATCTTCAGATTCTAAAGAATCATATATGACTTTCCCTAACTTACAATTTGAATTCTAAAAGTAAATATATTCAAACTGATGAGGTGTGGTATGTGTCAAGGATACATACCTGCTGATCATCTGATGTCCTTTTCAACTATTAAAGCAATAAATTTGTGTTTAAATTCTAACTTATTTTTTGTTTCATATCTTATCAACTTCGCTTTGAAATGAGATGATAAAGAAAAACAAAGCAAACAAAAAACAAACAAGAAGGAAAAACAAATTAAGCAAGGGAAAAGATTAGATAAGAGGTAAAAGACTAGAAATTGAAATAGAATTCTTGCTAGTCTTCAGTAAAGAGTATTCTAATAAAGCATAATCATACCTTATTTCTCCTGATCAAGGGATATTGTCTTTTTCCAAATAGAGAAGCACAGTAGATAAAATCCTCTCTCCAGGTACTGCCACTTTCGGATGAACAAAACACTTTAATCACTTTACCCACTTTACTTTTACCAACATAACTTTACTGACATTGTTGGAATTGTAGAGTTTCTTTTTAATACAGTGCATTTTTATGAGCATCTCACTTGGGAAAGTGATATTTGGAATTGCAGTATTCTTAATTAAAAGACTTTATGACAAAGATATTATTGGCCAGCATTCTTTTTGGAGAAAGCTTAGTTCCCATTGGCTAGTAACTGTCCCTGGGTAAAGAGAGGAAAAAAAGGGTAATGCATTTTCTGTCTTATCTACTCTTCAAAGGTGTCTATCCATTAACAGTCAAATGCGATATCAAGCACAGAATATCGCAGTGTGATTGAACTTATGAATTGCCTGATGAGTATGGTATGTTAGCTGCATCACCTATGAACATGGAGGAGAGAAAGATGTGTTGGAGCAGTGGGATTTTCATCTTGCTCTTCTTACTTAAAGAATGCTAAAACCTTAAATTCTGCTTTCTATTCGGGCCCAAATACAAATCATCGTGAATCTGAGAAAAGGGAACTTTAACATCTCCTCTGGGGCTTCCAGGGCATGGAGCAGAAGTGCTTCTGAATGTGGAAGGATGTATATGACTTCTACAGATGGAAAGGTAGTTGGGAAAACTTGCAGAAAAAAAATGAGAGAAAAGTGCTTAGCCAAATGAGAAGCAAAGTCACACCCTTGCATTAGTATAAATCTAGATTGATTCCACTGAAATAACTATCTAGTGTGCTGAACAGCTCACATAAATATTCTGACTGTCCAGCCATACTGAGTCACAGGGAAAGAACTGACCAAGATAAGCATGTAAGCAGTAGGATTTGTATTAGCCTGGTCGAGGCAAGAGGAGAGATGCACACAGAGCGATGACTCTACACTCTTTCTGTGTGGCAAGGTAATATATCATCGAGACAATAAAGAAGATGTTGGAGCTTGATTTCTTTTTTTCCAGGTAACTTCATTATATTCTGATGTTTATTTCCAACTGAAATTAAATGTTAAAATATGTCTTTGTAATTATGTTGTCTGCCCTACTAGAGTGGAAAGTGTATTGTATGTATGAAATATTAAACCTTTATTCTTCATTTGGGGAGCAGGCCAGAAACAAAGAAAAAGAGATTATCTATATTACATATATATAGTAGTACCTAGAGCCTGCAACCTTACTGCTTTTAAAAGTTTTGGCAATTAAATGAGTGAAATACATGTTTTCATCATACTTTCCTACTTTTCGTCTTACAGCTAGAGAGAAGAGTGCTAGAGGCAGTTTTTAACATCTGGTTCTGCTGCTTTGTGGACAGCTTTGGCTAGGAAATTAAGGAACTTGTTGCATGATCCATCTTTTATGGCAAGCCTGAATTGATCACTATGCTGCTCTGATTTTAACTGGAGGTCCAACCTTGTAGAAGCTGGGCCTAGGAGAGAAAGATAATTGCTTATAGCTGATTTTCGTAGCTTCTCACAGTAAGGTGGTAATGTAATGGCTGAGACTAGGGTTTCTGGCCCCATTTAGTTATTCTTTGACATCTTCAAATTCCTCTACTGCTTTATTCATTATTTTCTTCCTTTTCGTTTTTCTTTTTCTTTTTTTTTTTTTACCAAAGCTGTTGATGTTCCTGCTGTATTAGCACAAGGTTCTAAACAGAATATTTTAAGTATATTTTCGAACTTACACAAACGAGAGTTCATGTTTAACTTCAACTACAGATGAATGAAAATGCTATAGTGCAAGCACATTTTCCTATTCAGCAGAACAGCGCAGATGTATCTTTTCTTCATAACTACTGAATCCCAGAACATAAGTTCAATTATGCTTAGCTGCACAGTTTTTTAGAAAGACACCTATTTTACCTTACTGAGTCATAAAAGACATTTGCATAGTAACAACAGACTCTTGGGGTTGTTCTTAGCTTAATTCTTGTTTCTTGTTCTTAATATCAGTTGCTGTCTTTATTATGATGAATCCTTCAAGAAGTATTTTAATTGCTACTCTGTAGCTGGAGATAAAGAAATGGTTGGTATGGGGAAAATAAACATCAATATGTTATCTATGGTCTTCAGCTTGAGTGACAAACATAGCAGTGAATATACTTATTAAGAATGCCGTTCTTTTGTTGTAAATGCAAAACCACATACAGCTGGAGCACAATTATGCATAAAAAATATATAACTGGACTACTGTTTTTGTTTGTTTTCTGGGCTTTATTTGTTCTTTTTTCCTAGGAGAGACTGCACCTCCATGTTTGTTATTATATATTTATCACACCAGGTTTCTGTTTTTCTCCCATGAAGCGGGAGATTGAAGCCCTCGAGCCAAGTTTTTCAGCTCACATCATTGAGCTTAGAATCCTTACAAACATCTGTTTTGTAATTATTGCTACTTCTTCATAAAAAGCTTTTGTTATTATACAAAATTTTTATCCAAAATCTTTTTTTAATGATTGAAGTTGTAACCAGTCTTATTTCATAGATCTTTTAATAACAAAAATATGGATTTAAACAAGGAACAAAGAAATAAATAGCACAAGTATCAAGTAAAGGAAAAAGTAGGGAAAAATGCTACTTTTTCTGAATAAATTTTTATTTCAGTTTTCCTGATTGACCAGTGGCTATGGAATGTCTGAAGTCTGAGCTGATAGTTTGAGATAATTTATTTTTGCAATAGTATTTCCTGAGTTAAGTGAAATATCAAAAAAAAATTTAACTGTTCCTTCATTATTATACCTGAATAAATAACATTGAAGGGAAAAGCATATTATAATGTTCCTTTGTTAAATTTAATTCAGTAATGTCCAAAGAAACTAAAACTAACTAGGCTTGAAAGACTCCTATGTTTCTTACTTGTTACTTTTATTTTTTATTAGCATATGTTACATTAAATGTCTTGCCAAGGATTGTCAAGGAGTTTAAACCTATAGAGTAACTATTACTTGTTATTAAAAATTGGTGAAATATAATCTTATTATTAATATTGATTTTTAAAATTATTTTAAGATGCACAAAATGTTTGGATTTCTCTGGAAATACTGGCATAAACACTTGGGAAAAAATAACTGAAAGAAAAGAAAATATTGCAAAGGTGAATCAGAAGTGATATTTGTTATTTACACTAGCTTGCTAGCAGCATTTTGATTTCTAAGCATCTTTGAGTAATTATTGATTAAGTGTCTTGTTTTTGGTGTCTGTTAATGTATTTCTTAGTCACTTTGCTCCGCAGATAACAGCCAGCATGTTTCATCTAACATTTTTAAAAGGGCAGATCTCTGAAATTCTTTTTTTTTAAACTTCTGAAACATAATCAGAAGATATGCTTAAAGGAGGAACAGTATTCGTATATTTACATAGATGTTGCGGCTTGATGGAGTGGGGAAGGCAAATTTGATAAGAGATGAATCCCCTTATGTTCCAGCCAATCCTTAAAGGTTAGAGAGACTAGGGACGGCTGGACTCGTTTCTTAATAGGAATAATGAATACTGTGCCAGCTGTAAGCCCAAGTATAGCAGTTCCAAGAGACTGTGAGATTTACCCAGTCTGTTGGCAGTAGGTCCAATCGCCTTCCTAAGAGCGAATCAAGTTTCCAAATAGTATGATCAACCATTAACCCAACTCTGGCAGTATCGGATTCATAGAATCAGAATCGTAGAATGCTTAAGGTTGGAAGGGACCTCAGAGGTCATCTAGTCCAACTCCCCTGCACAAGTAGGGTCACCTAGAGCACGTGGCACAGGGCTGCATCCAAGCAGGTTTTTAAAGAAGGAGACTCCACAGCCTCTCTGGGCAGCCTGTTCCAGTGCTCTGTCACTCTCACTGTTAAGAGCTTTTTAAGTTCCTGTGGAACTTTTGATGCTTCAGTTTGTGGCCATTTCCTCTAGTCCTATTGCTGGCCACCACCGAAAAGAGGCCAACTTCATCCTCCTCACTCCCTCCCTTGAGGTATCTATAGACTCTGATCAGATCCTCCCTCAGCCTTCTCTTCCTCAGGCTGAACAGGCCCAGCTCTCAGCCTTTTCTCACAGGCCAGATATTCCAGGTGTTCCTGATCATAGTCGTAGCCCTGTGCTGGACTCTCTGGAGAGCCCAGAACTGGACACAGTACTCCAGATGCAGCCTCACCAGGGCTGAGTAGAGGGGGATGATCACCTCCTGCTACCTGCTGGATCCACAGTCTGCTATGAATTCACCCACAGTCTGCTGACCGTCAATCTGATCGCCTTCCCAGGAGGAAATCGAGTTCCCCAGTGGCGTGATCAACTACTAGCTCAACTCTGGTAGTATCAGATGCTGACCATCTAATAAATTGCCTTCAAGACAAGTAGTCAGGTTCACAGTTGAGTAACTCTAGTCATATTTACTTCAGTTATAAATTTAGAGAGCATGCTCAGTGAGGAACAGTCATGTATTGGTATTCCAATGGGATTAGAAGGAGAAGAAGCCTGAGCAAAATTTAGCAGATGGAACTGATCTGCCACTATCCTTGGCCCATCAATTATGTGACACCACCAGGCTGTCACCTCTCCAGGGAGTACAATAGAGTTTGATCGCAGTGTCTTCACTCCGCTCCACACTCTATTCACTCTCATTAGTATGAGTTAGGAGGGCAGACTGTGTTGCCTAGGATGTAGCAGATTCCACAGATACCAACCATCCTGGAATTGGAGCAAGCCTCCGCAATGCCAGAACTTCTGTCAGGCTCCATCTTTCTTCAAGTCTTCTCGAGCAATTCTCGAGCAATAGGATACTTAATAACAAAAGATTTTTTTCATTTAGTTTTGTTCAAAGTTCATTAAAATACTCTCATCAATTGAAGTAATGCTTGTGTATAAGAATTTCAAAGTAATTATATTTAGATTTATAAATATCTGAATATAATCTTTTAATACATTAGACCTAGAAAGTATCCCTTCACAATCATTGTTTGAAAGTTGTGCTACTTTTTCTTTAGGTTCTCTTGGTGTGACAAAGGCTTAGTAAGATAGACCTAAAATGAACAGTACTACCGAAGGAAAGATAAAGAAGGATATAGGTTTTTACATGTTTGATTAAGGTTTTAATGTGGTGGAATATTTTATGTTAATAAACTATACATTTGAGTCCTTTCATTGGATCTCATATCAGGTGAAATGAGCCTTTAACATTCTTTTTTTCTGATATCTTTCATGTGTTTAATAACAGCTATTTGAATTCATACTTTCCAACCACAATTAACATTCACCACAGTAAATGAAGTTTGGATTAGATTTTTCACATAGTCTGTATATTTTAAATATTCTGTGGGTGAATTTCTTTTCTTCATAAACAAGTAAAAATCGATATTATTTGTTAAATACCTGAGCATTCTGTATTGCAGAGAAGTTTTTTTATGTGAGAAAGTAAATGTTACTTATTTAGTTCTATCTTCAAATTACACTGTCTACTATAGTCTTGTGAAGTTACACATGCTAATTTCTTATTCATTATTAAAATATATTTTTTCAATGAAATGTAGACCATTGTTAAAATAAGATAAAGTAATTAAAAAACTGTTATTACTTGCAGTAGCAATAGACATTTCTTTCCCGCTTAGAATTTACTGCAATATTCTTATTTTTGAATACTTAAATATGGAACACTGCTCTTATAGGCAGTGTTCCATATTTATAGGAAAAGCCTACTTCTCCCAGTAAAGATGACAAAATAAAGGAAATACTATCAAAGAATTTTTTTTTCTGAGAATGGTATAAGATAAAGTTATACATATATACAGTTATTTTAAAACTTACTCAAAAAGGAGACAATGACATTTAATCTCTAAAGCTGTTATTTTTGCTACTGCTTCTACATCAAATTGATCAATGATAGTCATTTCATTGTAAAAGTTTAATAGTAATGTTTTATTATGAAAACAGATGCCTACTTCTGAAAAGAGGGCAGAACAGAAATATAATGTGGAAGCTGATTATTTGTAATGTTTGAGTTTTATCATTGCTATGATTTTATAGTGACTTACATAATGTAAATTTCATAAATTATTTTTAAAAATCATGTATTTTGGAAGAACTCTATCTTGTTTTGAGAGTCCTATCTGTTTGTCTGTCTTTTGAAATTAAAAGAGAAAACCTTTGAAATGCTCATTAAGAAAACCTTTGAAATACTCATTAGTATATATTTTGTTTTTGTGGTGTTGTGCTTTTCATGAACTACAATTAGTTCTGTCACCTTAAATCTATGATGCAGTCAGAATTTTAGAATCAGATATGAGCTATAAGTTTTCTGTTGACTTGCTTGGGAACAGGGAGAGACAAAACTGGAGTGCTGTGTCTAAGTGCTGGGCTCTCCAGTACAAGAAACGCATTGACCTGCTGGAATAATTTCAGGAAATGGCTGCTAAAATAATCATCTCAGTGACTGAGCATGAGCATAAGCAGGAGCTTAGAGACACGAGCATTTCTAGTATGAGGAGAAGCTGAGAGAGCTGTGACTTTGCAGCCTAGAGAGGATAAAGCTCATGGAGATCTTACCAATGTTTATAAATTCTTGATGGGAAGCTGTAAAGAAATCAGAGGTAGACATGGTTGTGCTCTGAAAGAAGACAATAGACAAAGGTCACAAACTAAAACATAGGAAATGTAATCTGAATATACGTTCTGTTTTCACTGTGAAGGTGATTCACCACTGCGCAAGGGTGGCTGAGCACCAGAACAGATTGTCCGGAGAGATTATAGAGTCATATATAGATTATTCTTAGAGATACTCAGAACCTGAATGGATATGTTCCTGGGCAACGTACTGTAGTTGATCCTGCTTTGAGCAGGGGGGTAGGAACATTATCTCCAGAGGTTCCTTCAAATCTCAGAATGACAGCAACTGATCAGAGACACTTTGTTATATTTATCTGCATTTACGTAAAGACCTAAACAGAGTATTTTCAGAAAATACATTTCTGAATTTATGCAAATCAGATGTTTTTGATTCTACACAAATCAGATTTACTTTAAAGTTTATTCTATTAAAAAAAAAAAAGAAAAAAAAAACAGATTCAATTTGGCACCTTTATGCAGAGGCAACTGAAGCCAGACAAGATATTCCAGAATAACACAAACAGTACTACATGCCTACATGAAGAATGTTGAATTGACTTTGTGCGTCCCTATAATGGAGACAGTAAATGTATGACTCTATATCATAGAGTTCCTTGGTAACGATGGTATAGTCATTATCACCTAAAGATATAGGTGAGATTAAGTAGACAGAATGTCCTTTTTCATCTGTAGAAACTAGCAGAGCAAAATATATTACCTTTCAAACAAAAAATCCTTTCTTTGGATCATTGATTTGATTTCCTGAACAGTAACCTGTGCTATTTTATGCATGCATGGGAAAACATGGTATATAGTTTTCTTGAATAGGCACAGGAAATCTGTAATATTTGGAATGTTGATCAGACGATCAACAGAATGGATCAGGTACTTCTCAGAATCAGCTATCAACAGTCTATGGTCATTTACCTGATAAAATTCTAGTTTAAAAATATTGTGGGTTTACCATACAGTAGAAACATACCATGGTGCCGAAGTTCTATGTTCTAAAAAATATACAAAGCTTGTAGAAATTTATAGAATTGTATATTTCTCATACAGTTCCTTTAGGTACAACTTAAGGCATAATTCTAAAAATTATCTTTGTATGTGGAGTATAATGACTATGTTTTTCTTATTGTTGATCTATTGTTCTTATTGTTGTGCTTGGTTGGTAGGACAGTAAGTGATCGGCTAATCTGGCTCACTGCATTCTCCTTTTTAAGAATCAGGGGAGAGAGAGGTACGAAGTAAAGGGTTGTCTTACACGTATGGACAGCTTGAGGATGACAGAGTTCATATTTAGAAAGAGATACACAAAAAGAAGCAAGAGTTGCCAAATAGTTGCTTTCCTTGGGTTTTACTAAACTCCTTGGGAGAGATGGATAGAGGGAATAGAGAATTCAAAGAAGTAGCAGCTGGAAAAGATGTCAGAAGGAAGTTCTGTAGATCCTCAGCAGAAGAAGCAAGAACATGGCAGAGCCTACCCAGTTCTGGTTGAGGGTTGAGACTGTCAGTGCTACAGAGCAAAGCATACAGTAGCAAGATATAATGACTTCAGAGATTAGTACTTACCTACACTGTGGTCTGTTTTGGGTGGATGGAGTTTCCATTAACTATTTTAGGATAGTTAAGAAATTATTAAAACATCCTTTCTAAATCTCAAATATGGCATCAAGCTTTCTTAGCATACTGCTTCTCTTTTTAAAAGATTGACTGAGTGACACTGACAACCCAATTATAAATGATTGAGTATTCTTGGCATTTAGCTGAAAAAGGCAAACAAGACTGATTTTAGCAATTTGGGAGATTTGGAATATATGAATTTTCCTTCTGAGAAATTTGTGTGGTATTAATTTTGTTCCTGTAACTTTCCTGTAGCTTTCTGGACCTTATATTGGAAAAGAAGTGTGATAAAATCACTATTAGCTATCTGAAATGAGCTCTCTTTTTCATGTAGATCAATAAGGAAACACAGGCTTTCTATATGACAATATGAAGTTGTTCATTATGAATTATTATGAATGTTGCTTATTATTTTGATTTTTCTCTTTTTGCTCTGTCAATAAATCAGGATTTAGCAGTTTGGACTCTTTTAAGAAGGTCAAGTGATCAAAAAGTCATGAAATAAGAATTTAAGGAAATTGCACATAACTTGGTATCAGAATCTGACTTCTTCAGCCTTTCTATGCATCATAAGCAGCTAAATTGCTCTATCCAGGGGAAAAGAAAAACCATTCCCCCATACCCTCCTCCCTTTCTCACTTGGTGATGGTTCTTTCTTTTACATTTAAATGAGTGCTGTATTGCTTATGCCAGTAATTACTACTTTTTCCTTCCTCTTCCTTTCCACTCAAAAGTATTACAACCCCAAAATTAACCTCAAGAGGCAGAGAAAAGTAATGACAGAATTTGTAAGTAAAGAGGTCACAAACTATCTGCATTCAGATTACAAAAGAATATGCTCTTTTAAGAAAAAAAAAGATATAAAGATTAAGAAATAAAATAAGAGAAAAATATTCTGAAGACAATTTGTGTGGTGGTGATAAAGCTGATAGGGTGGTGACACATGGAGCCAAGCCTAGTTGGAGACCTGTGGCCAGTGGTGTCCCCCAGGGGTCAGTACTGGACCTAGTGCTGTTCAACTTATTTTCATTAACGACATGGAGGGCAGAGTGCACCCTGAGCAAGTTTGCACATCACACAAAACGAGGTGAAGTCTGGCAGCTCCAGAGGGCTGTACTGCCATTCAGACAGATCAGGACACGGACAAAGTAATGAGCAAATTCTTGAGAAGTCAGTGATTATTTCTGATATATTTAGTGGTAACTAGAGGCACAGTCCAAGGGAAGTAAAATCCCTAGTACTTTTTGTCCTATAAAGTTCTAATACCAAAAGACTTTCTATGATTTCCTCTCTTTCTCTCTCTGTATATGGAACTATTATATATGGTTTACATATCTAATGGGATACTCCTGAATTGTTCCAGTAATGTTGAATGGCCACACCATAGACCACATGTAACATCAAAAAAAATATTTTAGCTATTACTAGATTCACATAGTGGTAGGGTTATATATGCGTTCCAAAAATATGAGTATTTCCATGTAGTATCCAGCATTTCCAAATCATTTTGTGCTAAAACTACTGAGATACTTATTATATTCTTGAAGTAAATCTTGATGCTTATACTATTCTATCTTACACAGCCATGTCTGATCATCAGCTGTGCTTCTTGCCCTAGCGGGCTTCTGTTTATAACCAGCCATCTCTTTTACATTCATCTCCATCTTGACATCTCTGTTTTCCAGTTGAATGTGCTTTATTCTTTTCTACTGCACAGATATTCCTTCTTCTCTTTATATCATTATATTAGTCAGCATATTACCAGGGCAAAGCTGCTATACATGTGAATCAGTAAGTGCAGAACATTGTTATTTTGGTTTGAAAGCATTTTATACCTGCTGCACATTCAAATAATACTTTGGAAATAATGTCTCTCTGACACATTATTCCAGTCCACTAAATGTGAGCTGTGCTCTTACTTTTCAACTGGCCAGATCATGTCTCTACTACCCCTGTGAGTGACACCATGATCAAATCTGACTTCTGCTGGACTCATGTGCTGCAGTTCTTACTCTCTCATTGCCAATCAAATAACAGATTTGACAGATACAGAGTTTTGCTTGTGGAGCTTGTGGGCAGTAAGAATATGAGCTGACAGAGGAATGATTTATGATTTGTTTGTTTGAAGGAGAACAGCATTCAGTATGTTTATGGCAAACTGTATTAACCATATCTGGCATTTCAGTGAAGCCTGTATGTAGAAGTGTTGCAGCCTTGCTAAATCCTGTAATTCATATTACATTTAATTCTCTTAGGGGACAAAGTGCAACATAATTCAAATTATCCCAACTCTTGTAGTACATCAAATTATAGAATGTGTGAGGCAGATCTTTCAGCTGAAATGTATTTTTTTTCTTAATCTTGCTCAAGATTTCTTTTTATATATCTCAATAAAGAATTCTATCTTCAGAGTTCCAAAAGAGTTGTCTCTACCTCCATTCTTGGTAGATGTTCTTCAGTATTCACTTACAGTATGAATAGCAGTCTATCAATTAATATAGTATGTCAGTTAAGATTTCCATTTAACACAAAACTGGATGGCCCACATATACAGAAAAAAAAAAAGGATTTTGAAATATTCCTGAATTTATGCTCCGGAAATGACAATGATGACAGTTAATAATTGTGTGGTGGCATATTTAGAATGCAAATACAGGGAAAAAACACATTGTATTAGTAGGTGTCTGGAAGAGAGTTAAGATGGATCACAAATGAAATTGGACTCAATACGGTGAGTATGGCACACATTATGATGCAAAAGAAGTAATTATAAAAATATATGTGCATGTTCCTTCCGGACTTCTTGAGAGCTGTAATATTACAGCAAGAAAGACATAAATCAGCTAGATAAAGCCCTATGGAAAGTAATCATCAGAACTAGCAAAAATAATATCTATGAGGAAAAATAGAGTGAGTTCTCCTTAACAGGCATGCTCCAATATCTGATGGAGGTAAGATAATATAGTCTTCAAAATATATAAAACTTTCTACAAATATAAAGGACATGTTCTGCATATTCCTGATGAATGCAATAGTATGTAATCGACAAACAGTACATACAAGAGGGTATTTTTCAGATAGTAAGTGAAGTGAAGCAGTAAAACAAAGGTACAGGAAGGCCTTAAAGCAGACTGGATAAGCACCTTTCAGGAGTGGCTCTTAAGACGTTGTTACCTTTTTCTACTTTTGGTCCAATATCCTAAGACTGCTGTGCTTTTCACTTTATGTCTGCTTCAGACAGGCAGGTGTGCCTGGCCAAGGCACAGTGTAGCTATATTGACTGCATTAATCTAGTGGTATCCAACTGTACTTATGGAAGCACCGTGAAAGGACCCATATATGACAGTATACACCTGTATCTTGGTCTCCTCTATATTAAGTAGCATAGACTACAACCTGCTGAGATGAGATACAGGGACCTTATTTGAAGGTGTGCTCACAGTTTGGCCTATTCTATCCTATTAATTGTCAAGAGGTTGAGTTATTTGCCTTGCATGGCAAATAGCTTCTTTGTATTGAATTTGTTCCAAGGGTGAGGGAAAGTTTCAGAACCTCCACTCAAGTCTCCAGATCTCTCCCAGTCAAGAAGGCAGAAAAGCAACAGTTTCATCATGCAGATTTCATCAGCTTGATAGCAAGGAAGGCATCCCTGCTACCCTTCCCAGCCGCTGGGAAGTGAGGGACATTCTCCTGCCTTCAGAGTGGGACTAGGGAAACACCTCATGTGGGAATAGATATGGAAAAATTGGTAAAATAAGTGTAGAATTGCTGCAAATTGCCTGCAGGATTAGCCAAAGTATTTTGCAACACATGAAAAGAAACCTCTTCAGACTTAAGATATGCCCTGCCAACATTATCTCCAAAAAGACTAAATTCTCTATTTTTTGCACCCAAATAAATAATTTGGAAGTGAAATACAAAAGAATTGAACATAGATATAGAAGAGCTATCTAAAGATACATTGCTATCTGTGGTTTAACTGCAAGTTAAAGTAGTTGGAGTTATGGACTATCTGTATTTTATCATACTAGAGGTATAAGTCTCCTACAAACACTGACAATTTTCTCATGAAAATGTATTTCACGCCAAAGGATTTTTTCCTGAAGATTTATTTCATGTCACATAGATGAAAGATCTACACTGAAGATTTTGTAAGAAAGAAGACTACAAAGGCTTGTACCAGGAGCCTGCCGGTCTGAAGGTAGGTGTGATTGTGCTGCATGTGCTGCCGTCATTATCATCACTGAATCACTGTTCCCAGAAAGCCAGTGCTTTTGCTTACAAAGTCCATCATTTAATAATGGCTTGAGACTGAAATGGCACTGCATGGAACATTAAAACTGCATATTTTAGCAATGTGTCAAATAGCTCTTGTCAAAGAGGTTATTTTCTCAACCTGAAAATATCATGACATTTTTTGTTGAGTTAAAGGGCAGAATTTACGTGAATATTCTTGCAGAACTGTGACACTTTTTGTATTTACAGATATCAAAAACTTTATTTTGAAGTGCCAAGAATAACACTGAAATTAATGTTATTTCTTTTATTCTTTTTTCTGCAGAAATGTCTGCAGTTTTAAATTCTAACAAAATAACATGCACTGTTTATTTCTTTTTACAGATGTTAGTCCACTGCAGAAACTTATCTTTAAAAGTGTTCATGATCATAAGAATTAAGCCTTTGCATAGATCATCTCATGTTCAACATTTACTACGAGGCTTAAAGAGTTCATTATTATACTAAAGTTTGGTTTTTTACTTTCAGAAGTTAACTGGCAATATTTATTTTTTATGTGATTCTCTTAAGAAAATACTAGCTTGCTACAATTTCAGAACAATAAGCTCTGTAGCGATTATGTTCAATATTTCTTATGATATTCCCCATGTGATTGGACATTTCAGAATAAATAGGCTATTGCCAGAATGCAGAAGTCATTAAGGAGTCAACTGAAAAAAGCAGTTTTCCTGCTTTTGAAAGCCTTCCAGGTCCCTTGAAAAAGAGTAGCATTTTACTTACTTGTTTTCCTAATAATGTTCTTCTACATGATAGATGATATATATATTAATGAAAACCAGAATGGGGAAGTAACTTATTTACATTGACTAATTTACTGCATACTGCAACCAGTTAGCAAGTGTATTTCAGCAAGTTCATTGAAAAAATAAGCAGTTTGGACTTTGAGAAAGAAAAATTACAAATATTTTAAATGAAGCATCAATTTCTGCAGTCATTTTCATTCCAGCTTAGTAGAATGAATGTCAGAAAGGTAGCATGTTGACCAGATTAGAGCAGAAGCACCACTGCAGAAACCATAGAACTTTTAAAGTGGAGTGCCCATAAGCTTTTTAAAACTATAGTTGCTGTGGACTGTAAAATGGTCATTACAATTCAGCTTTGTATTTATAAAGCAGTAGACTTAAGTCATTTTGCTTCATAAGCACCAGAAAGTGATATATTACTTACATTACATTTAGCTAAAACTAGACAGTAGCCAGAAACTGCACTTGTTAATATTCCTGTTTAGACAAATAGAAGAATCTGCTTGGGCACACAACTAGATCAAACACTTAATAGCTATAAGTAAGTATCACAGCTGCTTGTGTGCACTAGGTGCAGCACGCTTGTATGAAAATGGAGATTTAGTGCCAAGGAGCAGCCTCTGATGCTTTGCGTCTGTCCAACGGGATGTCTGCAACAGCGCGTAAGTCTGCAGCACTCCTTTGAATAAAACCAAGGTTTTCACAGGAGTAATACATAAATGCAAGTGTTTTTCAGCATTCTTTATACCTAAACTCATTTACTGTTTGCTAAGTTTGCTCATGGCAGTATATATATTTATTTCATTTCTAAAGATAGGATTCTGTACTTGGGGGAAAATGGTATTGACTGTAAGGCAGAGTTGCAGATATAGAATCAAAGAATCACAGAATGCTGAAGGTTGGAAGGGACCTCAGAGGTCATCTAGTCCAACTCCCCTGCACATGCAGGGTCATCTAGAGCAGGTGGCACAGGGCTGCATCTAAGCAGGTTTTAATGACCTCCAAAGAAGGAGACTCCACAACCTCTCTGGGCAGCCTGTTCCAGTCACCTTCACAGTCAAGAAATGTTTCCTTAAGTTCCTGTGGAACTTTTGGTGCCTCAGCTTGTGGCTGTTTCCTCTTGTTCAATCGCTGTCCAACCCTGAAAAGAGGCCAGCCCATTCGCCTTTCTCCCTCCCTTGAGGTATTTATAAACACTGATTAGATCCTCCCTCAGCCTTCTCTTCCTCAGGCTGAATAGGCACAGCTCTCTCAGCCTTTGCTCATAGGGCAGAACTGGACACAGCACTCCAGATGTGGCCTCACCAGGGCTTAGTACATCACCAGCAAACTTGCTGAGGGAGTATTCCATCTCTTCATCCAGGTCATTAATGACTAAGTTGAACAGGACTGGACCAAGGACTGACCCCTGAGGGACATTGCTAACTATAGGTCTCCAACTGGACTCCGAGCCACTGACTACCACTCTCTGCGCCCTGCCATCAAGCCAATTCCTAATCCACCTCCCCATCTGCTCATCTATCCCACATCTTCGGAGCTTGCCCAGGAGGATGCTGTGAGAGACGGTGTCAAAAGCCTTGCTAAAGCCCAGATAGACCACATCCACCGCTCTGCCCTCATTTATCCAGCCAGTAAAAGCTGGATAGTAAAACAATCTAAAAGATTTTTTAAATAAACAATCTTTTTATGTTATTAAAATCTTTTTATTGTTATTTAAACAGTCTATTGTTTTATAACAATACTTAATAACAATATTATTTAATAATTATTATTAACTATTTATTAAATATTGTTATTTAATAAAAATATTATTGTTATTAAAACTATCTATTGTTATTAAAACAATCTAAATGTTTGAAGCTTGATTATTTTTTCCAAGATCTGAATGCAGTGGCACATAGGCAGAGTTCCTAGTTGTTCCCTTTTAGACACCTATTACTCAGGAGAGTTATCATAGTTTCCCTGTTCTCTCTTTGAAAATCAGTGGGCTTTGGCACAGATGTAGGGAACATTGAATCCTTGTATTATTTTTCTTTTGCCTTTTACGTAGAAGATGAAGGTTAACTCAGGTTTATATTGTGAAATCAATCAGCCAATTCACTCTAATGAAATGCATATCTTTTTGTGAATAAGGTCAAATTAAATCTAGATTTCTTTGTTCCCTCCCTGATTTTGGCCTATGGACATTTTAATGATATAGTGAACTAAGTATAATACAATACTGAGACATTGTGAACCCAGATCTTTCCCAGGTTTTGAGACACAATTTCAGACACATACTACAGACTTTGATATTGATAGCTTTCAATAATGCTTAATAATACCTGCATTTTATTTCCAACTGTTATTTAGCTACGTAGTAATCACAATGCTGCATAGAATTATAGTTCAAGGCTGTTTGTAAAGCTCTTGATTGAAATGGATTTGTTAGGAATATCTGAATGTGATATCTGAATGTTTCTTTACAGAAGACAGTAAGTTAATTTTTGACTGTTATTAGGAGTTAGTATCCCAAATTATGTTTTGCTGTAGTAGCCAAGATTTATTCTTTGTAATCTTATATGAAGGATGTTTTCTACAAGTATTTCATGCACAATTCCTTTGATACTTGACTACTTTTAAAGTCTACTTTTTTGAAACTCTGCTCCTTCCTCCTCTAGTTTCCACCTTTTCAATCTTCCTTCACAACATTATAATTTCCTCGTATCCACTTTGTCTTTCACTTTTGTCACAAAACCTTAGGGATTTGTGGCATCAGAGGAACAAAACCACAGCCATTTCTATTTCTACTTTCCCTTTAATAGGATATTGTCAGGGAATGCCTTAAACATCTTAAATGTTTTACAGAAAGTGCAGACTGCTTGTCCCATTGAATTCAGTTTCCCATTATTCACTATCCCATACTGCCATACACTACTTTTTATTAGATCTCTTTGATTAGTGCCTCCATTTTTTATCCCCCTCAAAAAGCTCTTTGATTTTTTGCCCATATTTATTTATTTCCTGTAATAATATCTTATAAAGAACCATATAAAAATCTCAGAAAATCAAGCAACGGTCATCTTTATCTCCTGTTTTAATTCTGTTTCTTCATACCAGAAAATCTTTAAATCTAGTCTAGAATCTTCTAGCATCATTGATTAAATCTGAAATTTGAGATGGTAATAATGAAGGTAAACGTTACTGGAATTGACATAGTCATGGGTTATTACTAAAATCTATACTGTTCTATAGAATTTACAATATACATTCATAAACATTAAAAACATAAAAAATATCATGCTGACTTTTATTCTGTTATCCTGCTTTCCTAAAAAAAGAATTAAAACATTTTTTCCCCCACTGGCTGTAACCTTTTTACAACATTTTTTAGATTTAATAATTATTAAAAGAAAAAAAGGTAATATTAAATTGGTGAATCATTGAGATAAATGAAAGAGATGGTTCTCTCCCTGTTATAATCACAGACATTTTTCTAAAGGTGTTAAAAGCAAGAAGTAAAAATCATATTCTGCTTTCTGCATATCCTGCCAACATATAACAGTAAAGAAAGATAAAAAGAGTAACGGCTTATAATTTGGAATAGATACTAATCTAAAATGTCTAAAATGATAGAATTAATTAAAAATACTTGTAGTTCTTTTACATAGAATATATTTGCTTTCATATTGGTTCTTTCCTTCCATCTTCCTTCCTCTCCCACCTGTTTTGGTCACTATGTATGGCACCTACAAAGATGAATACTGCATATCTAATATGCAGTATAAGTTTCTTAACATCTTAACATTCTTCTTCTTTCTAGCACTTCTTAACACTTCTTTCTTGGCAATTTATCATATAAAAATCAAGAAAAGTATGAAAGTGTCCACTTTATGGTTGCATTAGCCTTAATCTCAGCTGTCACTGTTCATCTATCATTGTAGTCCCATGTGTGCAATTACAGTTTCAAATCTATGTCTGCCAAGCTGATAAGTGTATCAATGACTTTTTGCTTGTATATTATTACACCTTTATTAATAATTGACCAGAAATAAATGAGAGAAAATCAACTTTGTAGATGAAGCTCTTTTGACTGTACTCCTTTGGTCAACTTTCCTTTCAAATTTCCTCTGTAATGGACATTTCATAGTAAATAGCACCAGTCTCTAGAACTGGGTGAAAAAAAAGTTTTCTTATTTTGTGGAGTCCTTCCAGATGTCAATGCTTTTTTTGTTGTTGTTTTTTTTTCTTCTTATTTTGCACAGCGGCTTTATCTGTTAAATCACTATAGAATGAATAATTAGTCATGGAAAGTTCCTGAGAAGCGAGCAGTCTCAGTTTAAACTAGCATCAGATTGGTCTTCTGTGGAGAGGCCCTGGGCACTCTGAGGAGAGATACCTAGAATTTCCACTATGAATACAGTTCTTTTCCTAATGAAACTGTGGTAAAAATTAGTTTTTGACCTGTAAACCTCTCAACTCAATAAAAAGTATTTTCTCATAAAAAAAAATTTCACTGAACCATTCTAATCAGCTCTGTCCATATATGATATCAGAGGGTGCCTGCAATGGTATAATTGTCCCAATTTGTGTCCTTGGACACTGATCAATGGGCACAAACTGCGATCACTAAAGCCAGAAGAAATGAAAATATGTGAAAAAGATTTACATAAAATGGACAAAGTGTTTAGTCTATTCTAAGATAGACATAGTTAGAAATGTTTCATAGATCTAACTGATACCAGACTCTAACAAGAAATGGAGGGGAAATAAAGATCAACTGCTATCGTAATCTCCCCTAATTTAAAATCTCTTAGCTAATTAAGACTTAAAAACTAGATTAAGTTTTATTCCATCAAGAATAAGGACATCATATGTAGTCTTCCTCAGCTGGCAACACAGTGAAGAACATACATCTTGAGTTAGACTGCACAACCAGCATTAACAATTAAGGTTTCTGTCTCCTGCACTTGCACAACCTGAGAACAAGCAGATTCCCTTAGGCTGATGTTTTAGTCAGAAAATTAAATGTGATTTCTAAAACTCAAAACAAAACACTGTAGTTCATATTGCAGGACAGGGATTTACATTTCAGAATGGTCCTATATAATATAGTTATCCTACTAGTAATACGCAACATCTTTAATAGTTTCATTCAATCCAACACAACTTCAGAACCTTCTGAGGTTCTATCATTTAATGATTTGTAATTAATTTGCTGCATGAAAGATTTTACCACATCTATAGTCTCCAAATTAGAGTTCTCATTAATCATCAACCAAAACACTGTAACTAAGAATATGAAAGTAGCAAGAAACAGGAATTGTGCTGTAGTATTGGAGCAATAATACTACTAGTAACAAAGGTATTGAGCAGTCAGAGCCAAAGGCAAAGTTAACAAAGCCTTTGTCCTTATTCTCATCTTACAGTCTGGAAAATACTGAGGGACTATTACAGAGTTCCTGGTGCATTTTATTGGAGTATAGATTATTTGATTTTCATTCAGGAGCTACATTAACTCATGAAGTCGTTACTCTGATCTAAAAGGTTACATTTTAAAATACCTTCATACTACAAAAGTCCTGTTTAAAAAGATAGCATAAAGACTATTTTGGTGAGAAATCTGAGTTAAAGTATTGAACCTTTTCCCCTTTAGGATAGTTTGTCTCACTGGGTCAGGTTGTTTTTGACTAGAGTGCATTGCATCAAAAGATAATTCATGATTATGCACTTATATGCCAGGAAGCCAGTGCTATCAATTGAACTCCTGCTTCAAAAAGGAATTAATTCCATGAATGGATCTAATAGCTTAAGCCTAGAACTGTAGATTTGTTTAAATTTGGCAATGTCTGAAATGGACTGAATCTCATAGGTAACGGCTTAAACTCATTTTTCTCTGTGGAAGCTTGTGGAAAGTATAAAGTACCTATTTCATACTAGCATTTAGGATATGTCTAATCAGAGCCAGTAGGTTTTTCTTCTTGGCTTTTAAATGCTTACATTAGCACCTTTGTTGCTCTAGGCACTATTTTTTTCCTTTAGACTCCAAGTCAGTCTTGAAGTTTGTGTAGATAGGGATTTCATACAATCTCAACATGCCATGTAAAATTTAGAATCAATCTTCCAGGGAAAATTGTTATTTCACTATGTACACAATATCCCAAGAACAGTTACTTAAAAAAAGTGACTACAAACATCATAGAAGTTACTGTATTTTATACTTGTTTTCTTGTGTTTTGTGCAAGGTAGGTATGTACGTTGAAGCTCAGCTTTTCAAAAATCTATTGAGAAAAAATGACTCTAAGATGTTTTGAAAATTTGCTATCACATTTATTACCCATTTACTATCCTAGGTATCTTGTAAATATGATAAGGCTGACTATTCTTCCAATACTTCGGGTATATATATATGTTTTTTTCCGGAAGGGGTCCTGGACAGGCTTTATAGTATTTCCATATATAAAACTATGATCTTAGCTATTTGAGGTCTAGTGTGTGTATGAATACCCCAAATCCATACACCTTTTAGACACTAAACTAATATGATACATTTCAAGATGAAGCTTTCATCTATTCCTTGTCCCTTATATTTCATAGGCTTTATGACTAAGGCATATTTTGTTGTACTGTACTCTGTATTCTGGGTAATTTATTAGACTGCTTTGCTATGATTATTCCTTATGAATTTCCAGATATTGTGAAATCTGCAAAATTTTGTTTTTACAGATAAATTGAACAGCTACTGCTAGTACAAGCCTCCTACAAGAGAAAATCACCTGTAACATCAGAGTCGTTATTTTTGTTGTGTGTAAGATAGTTTCAAGTTTTACATCATTTAAAACATTTGTCTTTTTTTTTGCTGTGTGTAGAATATTTTGCGATAGATTTATGCATGTTTGAACAAATAAAATATTTATAGTCCTATGATACAGGATTGTTTTCACTTATATGGAATATTTTACTTTTTTTATTTTTTGCTATGAAATTTCAAAGAATAGTTGATATATATATGATGCTTATTTCAGATATAACTACAAAAAGTCCTACTCTCAAATAAAAGATTACATCAGATACTGGACTATCACTGAACTGTTGGAGCTGTTGGATAATATGAGATTTCTGCAGTCCTGTGTCATGGTGTCTCTATGAAGAAGGAATGACTGACAGATTCAGGGTAATAGGGTTTTTTTTGCCCCTTTCCTTATGGTTCAGCCCAACTTCAAATTAGGCTTATTAACTTCATTTGCTTAAATCTTGACAGCTCCAAGGGAGGGCACTGTTAGCATAAGACTGCTGCTGTATCTGAGCTGGTCCTGATTTGAGCTGGTCCTGAATATTTTCATAACAATATCCTAGAATCAGTAATACCACAACAAGGAGCTTGGAGAACATAGTCTGAAGATAACAAGTGCCTCTGCAGGATGCAATCTTGCTACATAAAGGCCAGTTTGTAGTGGAGATAAGAAACACCACTGAATCTGAATGGAAATAATCAGGAATTCATTGTGGAGACAACTAACATTTTGCACCTAAGGAAAATGAGGTGAAGACCAGATCAGGTTTAGCAAACCCACTTGGTTTCACATGGCAAATTCATGACAGCACCTCCAGATTCTTCACTATGTGCAAAGAGGTCACCTTGTTTCCAACTCAAATCTAGCCCTACATATTATTCTAAATTAAAAAGCCATACTGAACTCTGCTTACCTCTGCGTGGTACCAGTAGTGGTGTATGGCACAAGTAGTCCTCAGTCCAGGAAAAAAATAATTAGACATAACTGAGAGCTAATTTACAACTAACAAAGAATTAGTCCCTCCCTGCAGACTAACCATAAAAGGCACACGATGTGTAACAGTTACCTTCTATTTTCTATGGTAATAAAAAGATTAAAATTTATATATCTCCCTGTCTATTTTGAACAACATGCCTGCCCTTCAAAACATTAGGAGTTATAAAAAAATGTCTGTGACTGATACCACATTCTAAAGCACAAATTCATAAGAAAGATTATAAGAAGTATTCAGAAGAAAGCAAAAATTCTATTGACTTGTCAATACTGTATACACTGTGCATATTCCTACATTGGATCCTCTTGGGTTAAAAACACAACAATCCCTTCTGCACATCCTTCAATGAATATGTTTTTAGGTTATTCAGAAATAAAGTCACTCAAATACCCAAAGTATGCTGGGCTAACATGAGATATAAATCAAGGTTTGCAAAGCTGATATAGTTCTCTGAATCATATAAATCTGTAATATAGTTCAAGGAATTGCTTATCCTTAATTATTTTACAGCTCAACAAATGATCTCGCTTTCTACATTTCTAAATAGCTCCTGAAAAGTTATATCTGTTTGTGCCAATAAGATGAACTCTGTAGGGAGAATTCCTGTACTCTTGAGCTATGTAAAACCTTGTGCTTTATCAGGAGCTGAGCTCCCTTTCTTTGTATTTTATTTTTATCTGCCACCAAATACTTACTGCTCTGCAAAGATTTATGGTGTACCTTCTACAGGAGGACGCTTCAGATGCGTGTGCCATATCTCCTGCTGCCCTGCCTTACAACAAAATAGTATGCATAGTATACATCTCGAAAAGCGCACACCAGGGTACCTTAGGCAAATGCTGCAGCACACAATTCATGAGCTGAGCTCAGCCACAAAGCTAGAGGAAAAAAAGAATGCAGCTCAAGATTTTCTCCAATCTTTGGAAGTAATAAAACTCTGCTGATGACTGGCAGAATTATTCTGCAAAACAGATATGGACACCAGTAAGATTGCCTGGTTTTATTGATTTCATATATCTCAGAGATACCCTGCACCATTATAAATCCTTTATGGGAGTGAAAACATAGGATTCTTCAAGTCATTACTCAGTTTTATCAAGAAGAATGTTGGCAAAGGGATGCGTATGTGAACATTTATCTATACACACACACTTTTACCTCAGCACCTTGCATGGACAGATGATGTTTACTCTTTCTGGGTTTTGAGGCCAGACCTAGCCCAGTGAACCTGATTTCTGCTTCATTGCTACAAAGCAGTCTGAGGCAGCAGGCACCTGTCAGGGCCAGACTGATCTAGTATGGGTCAGTCTGAGCCTGCTCCTGCTGGCTTGGGTGGCTGCAGGGGAGTCTGCAAGAAGGAAGTGGGTGGCCATGAAAGAAAGTGTGAAAATAACCCCAAGCACAAGGATAAAGTAGCAAGGATTAAACAGCAAATCCTGGCAGTTGAAAGTGGGGAGTTGAGAAGGCACTGCGATGCTGTGGGGGGAGCGCTGGTTCCCAGCGATGCAGGAAGCTGGTGCCCACTAGTACCTTTAAGTACATTATTGTGAAGGAGGCATTTCTGTATTTGGACTATAAATATTACTGTAGTCAGATTAATGCTAAGTAAATGAGATTAAAAATTTAATTAGGTTTATATTAAATTCTTAGCTTCACATGAGAAATGTGTTCCGTCTTACCCATAATAGTATTTTGAGGGTAACAGACGGCCTTGTTAGATCATTGACTGGCTTTTTGTAATTATGTAGCAAATGGTTTTATAATGAGTCCTCATCTTAACTACATTTTAGTCAAGCCATGTCTGTACCTAGCATATAAGATACATTTTGAAGCAGACGTTTCTTAATGGCACAGAATTCAGCACAGAGAAATGCTTGAATATCTGTTCAGCCTTGTGGGCAGGTTTTGTGGTTTTGCCAAGCTCATAGAAAATGAATCCAGCCTACATGTCCTGGGTTATTTTCAGTGATAACATTTGAGATCTGATAGGTGGGGATGGCGAGGAGAAACACTCTGCAGGGCATCTCCCATTACTGCCCCAGCCTTTGATGAGGGGAAGGTGCAGTGACATGTGGAAGGATGATGTGGAGTGGTCTGAATTCAGGGTGAATTATATGTGGGGGACACTAAATATTGTACTTGTATTTTTATGGCTTCTGCTATTTTACACTTCAATTTTTTAAAATCTGCTTTAGAATCCATATAAACACATCACTACCCAAAATACAACAATAGATAAAAAATTGAACTCTCATAAATATTCAAAATAGCAACTGAAGCATGGCTTTGGGGATTTTGTTAATTGTTTGATGATCTACAAACATGTTTATTTTGAAGTTATCTAGTTGACACATATGCAGAAATCCCACAGTGAAAGCCATTTTATTTTTTTTTTAGTGAAACTGAACACTAGCTACAGCTGGCTATATAATACACATATTAAACATCTACTGTAAGTTAAGTCCTATGGGAGTAAGTCAATAAAGAGGGGATAAATACATCTTTTCCTTTGACATTTCTCCCACCTAACCGTAATGCATCCAAATCACATGTAAATAATTTATTTAGAAAATGGGCACTATATTATTTTTTTCTACATCTATTTTTTTTCCTATGACAAATTGATTTTTATTTATTTTGGCTTGAATCACAGCTTACAGCTTGTAGGATAATAAGTTATGATCTAGAGGTTAATCTAAATCAACAAGAGAGTTTACCTTATGGAATTCTTGTGGATTCAGTGTTTCACAAAGTCAGCCTTCATAAATCAAATTTGTCCAATTATGAAGTCAAGTTAGTTTGCAGGCTTAGTTATAAACTGCATTACTAAAATATAATTCAGATATTTATTAAAATGGATCAACCATTTCTTAAAATCACATTCCTAATGAGTATTTGTGCTCCAGAGATAAAATAATTGTCATGAAAATACAATTCTTTATTATTTTACCAGTTCATATATTAAAATTTTTTAATGTTACAAGGATTTAGGTATTTTATAGCTACATTAGCTATATAACTTTGTAACTCAACAATTCTACAGAAAATTAATGTACCGGGTTTTTCATAGGTATTATTTCTTTCTTTAACAGTTCTTTAATATTTTTATTCAACAACTCAATTTGCCTTTTAGATTAGAGAGTCTTCCTTAAGTATTTGTTGTATAAACAATAATGGTATATGTGTTTAGTTCTCTGAATAAGATCTGGAGGTAAAATTTGAGCAATCAAATTGTATTTGTCTCAGTGTGAAGAAATGTTATTTGAGATATCCCTGTTCCTAATCCTTATCCTAATCCTTATTTTTCTCAGACACTGTAATACGTCAAGATTATAGTATCTCCTGTGCAAGACAGAATTTTTATGTTTCCAAGATGTAGCACTGGTGGATTTTTTTTTTTTTGTGGTGTCTTTCATGAACTCCTGACCTCTAGATGATCCCCACTGCTGTAAGGTTAGGTGAGCCAGCTAAGGACAGCCACAGCTAGCCTTGACATCTTGTGAAATGCTCCAACAATCTCTATCTTCACTTGAGCTCTGTTAGCTGTTCCTCTTGCAGCTGACTCCTGAATGGGGAGAGTCAGCACCCTTTGACTTGTACTAGGAAGAGCCTCTGTAAGAACCAGATCCAGAGCACAGCTCCTGGAGACAGCAGTTTGTACAGCAGGATGCAAAGAACCACTAAACAGAGCGGTGTGTATATATACACATATATACATATGCATATACATGTATATGCATATGTATATATGTGTATATATGTATATAGATAGATAGAACATATATACATATATATTTTACATATATATTCAAGAGGGCATGGTCCCCAGAAGTTAGTGGAACAGCTGTCTCTGCAACATCAGAGGCTTCAACTCAGATGGAACTTCAGAAGGAGGACACAGTTTTCCCAGTTTTGAGCAGCAGAGGGTCAGGTACCTCCTACTGAGGTCTGATGGTGTTTTTGCCTTCAGGAGGTGCATAGCAGTCAAGGAGCTATACAGCCAAATCAAAGAGATTACAAGAGGAGGTAATACACAGCATCAGAGAGGATGAGAAAGCAGTCAGTCTGATCTCCTCTGAGATTCTACAGTTTCAAGAGACTGAATCTCCAACAAGAGCAGAGGGAGCAGGCACAGTTAGTATATATTGTGCCAGAAGGTAGAAATTGCCATGGTGGTGAGGGCTGGAAGCTGATCATTCCTGATCCTAGAAGGACTCTTGTAGTTTCAGATTAGGTCCACTCCCCTTATAGCTGATAAGGAGCTGAAAACACTCCCAAATGCAGGATTTGTGCTTGCTGGACCTGCCTCCTCCACACAGGAACACCGAGAGGAAGCAGAGTTAGCAGCAGGAGATCCTCTGAGGCCCCTGAGGCAGAGAATCAAGACATCCATCCACTGACCTGACTCCCTGACTGACCTGAAAACCTAGGGAGGTTTTCTGGGGACTCATAATCAAAATATTGTGGATGGACATTGTCAAGTTTGCCCTGCCCTTGGTTAATTAGACTATGGTAGTACCAACTCTGCTGCTATGGAGGACGCGAAAAGTGTGACGTATGACTATATGGCTCTGAGAGTAATGGTCAAGTAGTAGGTGCTCATGTGGTATTCCTGCCCATCCTGCCAGGGATGGAGGAAGGGCATAGAAGTCAATAAGGTTGACTTGGCAGGCAGGTTGGTGTCAACAACAGGTTTTTGGGTTTTGTGACTGTGAGACTCTTTTTGAGGACTCAGAGCTGCTTGTTACTGATGGAACTCACCTGATAAAATGGGGTAAAAAGATCTTTGTCTGGTAAATGTGGAAAGGAGGATTTTAAAGTAGGAATGAAGAGAGAGGAATAGAATCATCAACAACCAAGTAAGGAAGTGGTGGATGGGGTTGATGACCAAAAGTTAAATGTAAGTGGCCTATTAATCAATAAAATATGCCTAAAATATAGAGTGTGTGCATGTGAATTTAATGTATGCATGTAAATAGTGAAGTATTTATTGGACCTTGTTATGGGAAAAGTATGTTACAGGCAAATGTGCTTTCGAGGTAGGCAGCATACCGGACTGCCTCTCTGAAGAGCCCGTGTGTTCCCAAACAGGAGAAGCAAGAAGTTTGCACATAGTTACAGATCTATGATCTCACTGGTATCATGGAGACTCAGTGGATGGCTCAGACAGGAGAAGCAAGAAGTTTGCACATAGTTACAGATCTATGATCTCACTGGGATCATGGAGACTCAGTGGATGGCTCAGACAATCTGAATCCATCATAGTGATGGATTATATGAAGCTGGATAGGACAGAAAGGCGAGAATAGGAGCTAGGAGAGAGCAACTAGAATTCAAGAAACTCAGCCTGTGAGCCAGATGAGAGTCAAGATTAGAGGGCTGACCAATGCAGATGACATTGTAGTGGTTGTCTGCTCCAGACTACTTGATCAAGAAGAAATAGATAATACCTTCCTTGTGCATTTGGAAGAAACTTTATGTTTGGTGGCCATTGCCTGCATGGAGGACTTGAACTACCCAGGTAACTGGGTGGTGAAAAGAGAGTTACAACACCGCAGATGCTCCTGACTAAACTCAGATATATAAAGGAAGTATCGAAGAGATGAAAGAGTGTAGAGTGCTGAAGAAAAGGAAATTGAAAGAAACTGAAAAGAGAAGACAACTTACTAGAATACCAAAAGGGAGAAATTTAAAGAAATTCTAGGAATAGTTTAATGATAAGTCTTTTCAATTCACAGCTTCAAATAATTAGATGCATGAACAAATTTGTGAATTAAAAGAACCCTTAAGAAATTCATCTTCATACCTTCCTTTGTGTTACTTGCACCAAAATAGTGATGGAAGTACTGAACAAACACTAAAATATGACCCCTCCCCCTTCTCTTCAGAGTTAATAACTTGAATTGAACATGATCTGTAAAAACTCCTAATTAAGTTACTCATTAAAACTACTACTTCCTTATAACTGCTGAGGAAGATTGAGTTATAATAAGAAACAGCTTTGAGAAATTTTGAAATTTTTAATATCAAGATTTTCTAAGTATACTGTTTAATTCACTTGATGTTTACCTTAAACAAAATAATCCCCAATTTTGCATTCTTTTTCTCTTTATATACTGATAAATAATGCTTAGTATAATCCTTGTGTTACAGGCTTTCCTCAGGAACAGTTTCATTCATTCACTATGATTGTCTCCTTGTATTAATTAGGGCATTGGAGGGCTAAAGAAAATTGTTATAAAATGAGTGTAGTTCAGTAATGCTTTCAGGCAAATAATAATATATATTTAGGTTCTGAAATGTCTGTAGCAGTCTGGATAGTCCAGGTCATGATGCCAGGAAAGTTAGATAGTAAAAAAATTCGCTCAAACAGCCTGAGATCCTGCTAACAGCAATTATACCCAATATTATTTCCCCCAAGAAATGGAGAGAATGTCTGACAAACCGCTGTCTGACAACTAGCAGACATGAGATTATCTCTCCATGTTCCACCTACAGACCCAGCAATGAGGTCTGGCACATACTGAGCTATTAAATCAAGTCAGCTACAGAGGTTTTGACTTAACTCATTCCTAGACAAATATGGATGCCAAGCTGAAGAACTGTTCTTTCTTTTTACTCTGCAAATGTATAACCAACATCTTTTTGTACTCTGGAACAAGGAAATTTGTTTTAATGTGAGGGCTGGACATGCAAACGCATTTCATTCTGTGTAATCTCTGTCAAACCAGCATATTTGTGTTTTTGCACCAGAGATCACAGGTCGGACAGGAGTAGTTGCTGGGCTGCAAATGTTGAGGATAGTCAAGATGAACAGTGATAATTGAAACAGAGGATCAATTTTCTTGCTTACATCAGATTCTCCCTGGTTATTCCAAATTTAAACCAGTGACAAAACAGGGTGTGTGTAACAAAAAGAGACTTGAAGCAGATTTCTCCCTAGCCACAAGATGTATATTGAAATCTTAGAAAACATATGTCTCATAATTATTGCTTTTTATGATGACTATCATACTCATATTGAACTATAGTTCTGGTAAATTTATGTTGAAAATACTTATTTTATGTCTATTTAGTTTTCCATTGGAACTTACTCTGCAAACAAGTAATTCTTGCTGATTTTGCTATATTTCCTTGATGGATTATGTTATTCGAATGCACTAAAACAAGAGCAGGTAGGTATTTATGATATAGATATAGTGTGTATATAGCACAAACTAAATTTAGGATAGTATTTTTCACACTTTTAAATCTTTAAGCTATGCATACAGCCAAAACTAGCCAGACTTGCTCTCTTTATACAAAATGGAGAGAGACATAGGCACCTTCAGGGAGTAATTTATCACAACTTAATATTTAACTAAAGATAGGAGAGTTTGTTCCTCAGAGATGTTTCTCATTCTCTTGAGTATGGAGGGAGATTAGAAAATAAACTTGAACTGAGAACCTAATTTTTTAGCTCACTAAAGCAGAGTGGAAGGAACACGACTCGTAATTGTTAAATTATGAAATATTCCTTTTAGAGTCTATTGATAACGTTGCACAGCCATCTGCAAACACAAGTATTTTAACCTCTCTTTTAAAGAGGATACAAGCTTGAGCATGAATTCTTAAACCACACAATCTGGAAGAGACCACAGCATGTCACTAGTCCAGCCTCCTGCTGCAGGTAGGAACAAGACCTAATTCAGCCCAGGTTGCTTTATCCAGTTAGGTCCTAAAAACCTCCAAGTGTGGGGACTGCCCAGCTTTTCTGGGCAAGCTTGGCTCCTGAGGGACTGCCCTCATAGTGAAAAATGTTTTTTCCCTGTGTCAAAGTTTAAACCCCCATTCCTGATGTGTGACCCCTTGATGTGTCTCTCCCACTTAGTATATACCTCAGTGAGGATCCTCTCTCCCGCTTCTTGACTCCTCATAGCAACGGAGAGACTGCTAATACTTCCCCTCTGACCATTATGGTGGTACCTTTCCTGAACCCAGTCCAGTTCACTCACGGCTTTCTAGCACTGGGAGGCCCCAAATTGCATGCAGTTTTTCAGATGTGATCCAGGCAATGCAGAATAAAAGGATATTAATCACTTCACTTGCTGGCTGTGCTCCTGTCAGGACAGGCCTGTGTGCAAATGGCCTTTCATGTACATTCATTTTCAGGAAAGTAATTTACCCAGATCTCCTTTAAGCATCATTAGGTGGCTACTGCAGTCCAATATTAACTTAGAAAGTACAAGAGGAACACATTTCTAAAATGCTTATGTTGTCTTAGTTGAATTTAGAGAAATAGAGTGAAAGAACAAATTGTCCAGCTCATTGCTAGAGTCACTGCTGCTGTGCTTATTTGTTCCTTTAGATAGAGAAAATCCTCTGTGCTAATAAATATTTTCACTTTTATCACTCAAGAAAAGTCTTTAAATTTTGTCTAGAGAACTCTTTTTTTTTGTCAGATAATAGATAAAACAATCAGGCTCAACTGTAATTCAAATATGCACATGCTTGTTTGCAGAGAAAAGCAGAGGACCATTGTGGAATTTAGAGTGGGAAAGAGAATGACAGGCAACAGTTTATCTGGCTTGGATTTTGAACATGTTGTCTAGAACAGATGTTACAACTAAAGCTAAAGTATACAGACAGATCTGTGAGTGCATCAAATAATGGAAGGCAATGCTACCAAGCAATTACCTGCCAGCCAGAAAACAATAGTCTGCAAGTTACATAAAACTGTATTTTGTGTTAATGATCCATTTGCTGAACAGTCCATGGCTTGATTTATGGTAAAATGAGAAACAATTGGTACATTGCATGTTACCTTGTTAGTTATAGCCAGAAGGAAGCAGAGATGTGCTGTTCTCTGTGATTTCCTCTGTGATTGTACAGCAAAGTAAAATCTTTTGTAAGCTCTCTCTCACTTCAAGAAAAACAAAAGCTTTATTATCTAAATGCTACAGAATGATTTTATAGCTTTATTCCTCTGGTATTTTTCTATTCTGTTATTTTTGTCTTTTCCTTTAATGCAATAACATAATGGCCTATCCTATGTTAGACTCGTGATGCTTCAGAATACGACTGGGCCAAGTTTATTGCAACAGTGACCTTTATTTCAGCAGGATATTGAGATAGAAGAGAAATTCATACTTGTAAGCAATGGTCATATAATTCAGCAACATCTGTTGTAGACTGAGAAAGCTAAGTTAAGCACACAATTATTCTTGTATACTTTCCAATTTTTAGACTGCAGTAAGAGAAGATGAGTAACTGATCATTTCACAGTAGAGACCCCAGTTGCCAGGAGCAGAACAACTCTCCTCTTCTTACAGTGTATCCAGATCATGCTCATGGAGATAGAATGGCTTTAAGAGCACCTGCTGAAAGGGGAAATAAAACCTCCCTTTGTCTCGCTTTCTCTCTGTCTCTTTTTGTTTTCCTGCAGCATGTCCACAACTGCATTCACAATCCAATGTAATACAGTTGAAGGGGCATGGTAGAATAGTAAAACAGGGAACTTTAAGTGAGTTTGGAGTTGTAAGAGGTCTCTACATGGATTATAGATCCTTTTGGAGATCAGAAAACAGAAATTTATTTATTTATTTTCATCGACTAGTGGAAAAGAACTGGTTCATTTTCAGCTTACACTAAGGTATCTTTTATTTTGCCATACCTCATGATGCAGTCCCTTTGGACATCCAGAGTCATTTCTCAGTCTTCAAATGAGTAAGATAATATTTTCTAAGCATCATTCTTATCCTAAAATAATATATACGTAGTGAATTCACTCAGTTTGCTATCTGTTTGGATAATAACTTTTCTACTGTTTGGGAATAATCATGAAAGTGTTATTAAAATAGTATATAGCAAATATGTTTTCACACTTTCCCCTAATCTCACCATTATCTAGTGCCAAAAACACAGTATGAAAAATCATATACCTCTTTTTGCAAGGCTGGTGAAACTACTGGATTTAGGGAGATGCTTCCAATTCTTAAAAGTGTAAGAAAGAACAAAATCAAATATGGCAGTCATTTACCTGGATCCTTTTTGTTTGATTTAAATATTTTAGCATTTGGAGATGAAAGTTTCAAAAACTTTACAAGAAATAGTGACCCTAAGAGTGCTGGCTTGTGTGTCACTTACCAATAATTTAATGTAACATAGTGGTACTGGTAAACTCTACTAATTTCCATATTTCATACATATATTTCTAACTTCAATATGAAGTTAATTTGCAATAACTAGAAAGTTGTTATTTTTAAATTTCACGTGCTTGAAAGCTTTGCATATTTATATTCAGAAGTGAAATAACATCCCTACTCTTCTATTTCATTAGCATTTTTTAGGCTGGACTTCTCTCATTTGATTTATTTATGTATCTGTTTTTGCTTTGAACTATACAGCCTCAAGTACACTGATAATGTTATTGAATATCATTTAAACATGCTTTTTAGAGATACTCTATGTTCATATCTGTTCTTAGCCTGGTGGTTAGGATCTCAGTTGACCAACACTAAGAGCTCAGAGTAGATTACACTCCTTTATGAATTTTAACATCTAGCTTTCACTTAAACTTTATGATGTTTCATCTTGCTGTTGAATCTCCAGTAGAATTCAGTTGCCTCTCCATTGTAGTGAGTATTAGTAATGTTTCTATATTTGATAAAAATAAGGCCCTGGCAGCAGAAGTATTGTATCAGTAAATGGTCATGCAGCATAACAAAACAGACTTCTGTTTATGACAGCAGACACATCGTCCTGGTAAAAAGCCATAACCAGTTCCAAATTACTTACCTGATTAATGGCATTGCCTAAGGCACTGCAGTTGAGGGCTTTAGTATTATTTCATGTATCTTTCAGTCATATCCTACAATTCCCTGATAATAACTAAATTAATGTAGACATATAAACCCACACAATCAGTTTGGAGAATCAAATTTTATAAAAGTCCAATGAGATTTTTTTTCTAGCTCACTCAAGTGATTAGAAACCAAACAAATAAACCATATCAAACCATGACACTTTAAATGTCAGACATCTCATTCTCATTCCAAAGCTGAATTTGGAAGAAACCATACAAGTTAGCCAGCTTAATTAATACAATTTACAGCACTGAGCAAGTTGTATTGCTTCATCCAATCTCTGACAGCATCACAGCAGCATATATCACAGCACAACATACATATATGTATATGTATATATATGCATATATAAATCATTTAATTCAACTTGCTTTGAAATCAGCAAAAAATTAAGCATTTGAGAAAAAAAAATACATTTTGACTGACAATTTACGATCAGTTTTGCTCTCTTTGGAAACTAAATATATATTTTATATTTTTTTCTCAGTGGCTACTAATTATTAAAGTATTAGAAAGCTAAATAATACTACAGTTATACTACTACAGTTATCTTTTCCAGTATAATCTGAATTGTAAAGCATTTACATTACTCATAACATACTACTTAGGAATATCTTACGTTTTAAAGAATAAATAAATGGATTGTTGAGCTTGTTTATAATATATCCAACATGTTTATATAGTAGCAGAGATGGAAATGGTGTTTCATCGCATGTGGGAAATGCTGCTTTACTTGGCCAAAACAAAGATTCATCTAGCCTGGCAGTAGCCAGTAACGGATGCTTTCAGAAGAAGATAAAAGAGCACAAAAAATGTCGAATTATCTGATGGATATCCATGAGTAGCCAGCACTTGTCAATTTACAGTCTTTTTGAGCCAAAGATTACATCTGGACTATTGTATTTAGCAGACAATGAACTGCTCTTCAAACCTATTTATACATTTAGTTTCCACATCATCCTGCAGCAATTCACTCTCTATTTAATTTTTACTGTGTTTTACTGTGATGCCTACATTCACAGAATCACAGAATCTTCAAGGTTGGAAGGCACCTCTAAAGATCATCTAGTCCAACCTTCCCATTCCA
>JAUBOD010000752.1:794283-809639 GCA_032353885.1 Nothura maculosa
GAAAAAAGCTTGGCCCCCTCTTCCCTACAGTCTCCCTTCATGTATTTATACATGTTAATAAGATCCCCTCTCAGCCTTCTCTTCTCCAAGCTGGACAGGCCCAACTCACGCAGTCTCTCCTTGTACGAGAGATGTTCCAGTCCTTTAATCATCTTTGTCGCTCTCCGCTGGACCCTCTGTAGAAGCTCCACATCCCTCTTACACAGGGGAGCCCAGAACTGCACACAGTACTCTAGGTGCGGGCTCACCAGACCTGAGTAGAGGGGCAGAATCACCTCCCTCGACCTGCTGGCAACACTCTTCCTGATGCAGGCCAGAATCCCGTTGGCCTTCTTGGCTACGAGGGCACACTGCTGACTCATGGTTAACTTGGTGTCAACCAGGATTCCCAGATCCCTCACCATGGAGCTGTGGGACACCCTTCCGTTGGGTCATGAGGTTCAGATTGGACCCTCTTGCTTTCCAAGCTCCTTCTGAGAGCAATCTGGGTGTGGCTGGCTCCAACCATAACCCTAGACCTCGTCAACAGTTAATGACTAAGGAATTTTGTGCACAGTTACAAGGTAAAGTTTACAAGTTCAGAAAGAGAGCATTCTATATTCAGTAGCAGGAATCTGTTGTGGAAAGGAATCTCTTAATCTTGAGGAGTATCCTTGAGAGATGTTCCTGCTGAAGGGGAGATCCTGGCATGCAGCTTGCTGCTGTGCAAGGAGAGCTCAATGAGCTCATGGACTGTCCCCATACTTACGGGATAAGGTGATTGACTTGTAGTCATTCTTTCATTTCAGAGGACGTCTGGCTGGTGTATGCACCATGAGCTTTATCTCACCATCGGGATGCAGCCAGCTGTTATTGCTGGTTCATGTCTGAGTGGGGGAAGAAAACAGGGAGGCACCTATCAGGGTCAGATAATATCACTGGTGCTTAACACCTGAGTAGGGCTGCATGTGAAAAGTCAAGTTGAGCTGGGAAAGCAGTATATCCATCATACCTATCCCTCTACTCAGCTCTCATGAGACCACATCTGGTGTATTTGGTGCAGTTCTGGGCTCCCCAGTACAAGAGGGATGGGGACCCTTCTAAGGAGGGTCCAGTGGAGAGCAACAAAGATGATTAAGCATCTATCTTACGAGGAAAGACTAAGCGAGCTGGGTCTATTCAGCCTAGAGAAGAGAAGACTGAGAGGAGATACATGAGGGGAGACTGTAGGGAGGAAGGGACCAAACTCTTCCCAGTGGTGGCCAGTGACAGAGAAATGGTATATATTGAAATACAGGAAGTTCCATTTCCATATGAGGAAGAACTTATTCACTGTGTGGGTGACAAAGCCCTGGAACAGGCTGCCCAGGGAGACTGTGGAGTCTCCTTCTCTGGAGGTCTTCAAAACCTGCCTGAGTGCCACCCTGTGCCACATGCTGGAACAGGGTGGTTGGACTAGATGATCTCTAGAGGTCCCTTCCAGCCTTAACCATTCTGTGATTCTATGATTTTCCGCATAACTATATCTATTTTATGAGTTTTGGGAACAGTTATAACTTGTAAATCAATACAGAGGCAAGTATCAGTGTAATGACATACAACCATCATGTGTAAACTGGTCTTTAATGGACTCTATTGCCACTGTATTTGACAAATCATCAGATAATCTTAGCTTCTTGGTAATACCTATGTAGGCTGGTATTTCACATCAGTGCAGTAATGGAAAACATTCTCTGCCAGCAGTCACCTTGTAGGGCTGCTCAGTATGCTGCACCCCTGAGACCTTGCTGTGCAGTGTATTTTCAGTGGTTGCATTTTCATGTCAGCATTAACAGGGCAGAGATCAGTCAGCACAGTGAAAAGGCAAAGTTCACCTTGTTAGTCCTTCATCATGGGTAACAAATGGGTCATCCATTAGAGTCAGTAATGAACCAGAAATTCTTTGTCTCCCCCCACCTTTTTTTTTTAAATTATTATTATTCTTTTTGTGAAAAATGAAACTCATTTAGTATATGGAACAATGTCACTAGGTCAGCTTTTTCCTGATTAATGAAACTAGTGCATCATTTACAGAAATGAATCGGAAGTATTTTCCTGTGCCAAATACATTGAAGAGTTTTAAGTTTACCAACTTTGACTGCTACAGTGCCAATAATATTCTCCTAGTACAAAAATGTTACAATACCATGATTGTGCATTGTCTCCCCTTGGCACATTCATGAATATCTCACCATTCATGATGAGATAGTAATATATTTTATCAGCTCTAAATGTATTAGACTTTGCCTAAGAATAGAAGTAGAAATAGATTTTTTTTTTTGTTTAAAAGGGCTTTGTTTTATTATTCTGAGAGATAGCTGGCAACTCAGGACTTTTCTGATATCCTTGAATCATTCTGAAGTCATCCAACTACAGTGTGCTCTGAAGAGAATCTGAGAGAACAAACACAGTAGAAAGATTTTAAGTAATAGCACATCTTTGCTAATGTGCAATGTTTGATGCATCTCTGAAAAGCACATTAATATCAAAGGCAGCAAATATTGATAACTGCTGATCGGATTATCTCTGATATGAGCCTGAGAGAGCTTACAGTTTTGATTTGGAGTTTACTTAATTTTGAAGAGACTTTATGAGATTTATCTAATCTTGTAAACATATCTTTACTTGTAAGAGTAACATTTCTTTCTTTTCTTTTTTTTTTTAAAAAAAAGTTCTTATGGAGGTAGTGGTAGCAAATATATGGAAGGAGAAAATCAGTTTTAGCAAATTGGTTCCAGAAAACTTACCCAGATTCACACTTTTTTTAATATAAATAATAAAGATGGTTTTTTTTGACTAATATCCTAGATTAACTTTAAAAATTTCTGTGAAGAACTGTTTGGTTTTAAGAGTGACTAAGACTATTCAAGCTTGCAAAAATAGCTCCAGAATAGCTTGTGTTAGATATATGAGGCAGCTTTATGCCTGTTATATAACTTCACTTACTTTCTTCAGACAGAAGAGAATGAATATATTTCACACCTGAAAAAATTACTTTTTCCTACATTACTAGTCACAACACTAGGTAACAATTTTCTGGGTTTTGCAAGTCTTTCAGTTACATGTAAAGGATTTCAAAGCCATTCTAACCCAGCTTAAGGGTATTTAACTGAAAAAAATTGTGAACAAATCACTTTGAGTTGATCTACTTTCTTCAACAGACATGAAGAAATCCACTTGTCTTAACCCTTGAATGCATGAAGGCTTATTGGAAGAAGTGCATGCCTTGTCTTGGCACCAGCACGATTCTATGCCTTTGTGGTATGTGTTAGCAAAAATGGCCCTGAATTACCAATAGTCTCTTAAGTAAAGCAATGGTAACAGTTCCGAGGTGATATTTGTTTCCACTCAGTTTCAAATATTTTAATATTTCCATCCTAATGTCTACAAGGTTATTTTTTTTCTGCAAAAGGAACAAGCTAACTTGCTTGTGTTAAATGTTTGTGTTCCACTGTGTACAGGCTACATTGCACACAGTGTTATTTGTCACAAAGAGTGCAAGCTGCTTGGGAGAAACAATCCACCTAGCTTCCTATTAGTAGTGCTGAATCCTTGACAAAAGACACAGGATAATGATTTCAGAGTTCAACAGTAATATTAATCATAAATCAGCGTTCAAGATTACAAGAATGTTTTGTGGAAATTCAGATGTTACAGCACCTATCTGAGCTTAAAACAGTTTAAAACAATTTCTGTCAATAACAAAGTTCATAATATATTTGAAAAAAAATCAAAAATCAGATCTCAGAAAACATCTACTATTGGATTCTTTTTCTATTATAAAACCTTTTTTTTTTTATTTTTGAAACCCATAGGACAGATTTAACTGAATCTACATCTAAGAGAGCACTCAACTAGCTACAGATTGCATCTTTATGATAGGCCCTTGTTAGTGCTGATCCAGGAAAAAATATGCTCTCTTTGAACTGTTCCATGTTGCTAAACAATCTTTTGCTGTCTTCCAGTTATTTCTTCTGTCTTGTGGTACAGTTTTTTTCAGATATGTAGAGACAAGCAGTATAAATATTCTCCAATAAGGAATCTAAACATTAATCTTAAAGCAAGCTTCTAAGAAGACTTATTCTATATTTTAGATCCAAATATCTGGGAAATGAAGTTTAAAAGCATTGGAATATTGAGAAGGTCCTCTTTGATAAACTGAGAATGGAATCTATATGAAAGGAAAAAAAAAGAGAGAGATGATATACAATGTCGGTATGCAACCCGACATTCACTCTTCAGCTGACCAGTTTAGTGTCAAGGGTAAAATCCACTATAGCTTCACAAACATCTTGATGTTGTAACAAAGAAGGAAGTTTTCTCCCATAAGTGTATATGACAACTCAAAGTTCAGGGCTTTGAAAAGTATGCATTTAGTCCAAAAGTAGAAACAGAAATATTTATATATTAATGTGACGGCAATGTTCAAAATTAATATACAAAATTCCTGCCATTTTCTGCTCTGAACAAAATTAGAAAAGCTACTTATTATTACCTACCATTTATTGTGATGTCCTTGAGACTATCCAGTGTAAAGACAAAGAAGTTTGTCATTAAAAGCAGATTCAAACCATTAACAACAGATAAGATATTCTTAGTTTATATTCATCTATTCACCTCAAAGTAATCACTAGCTTCCTAGCACTCTGCAATGTAGAAGGAAAAACCAATAAGCATGGATAAAATGTGTCAAAAAGACCCATTTTTTAATACTGTAAAAATTTCCCTCTCTCTATATATCATTGTGAAGATCCTTTCTGAGGCTACTAGTGCTTACACAAAATTCATAATAGAAGATGAGGCCCAGAAGATATTATTACTCATATTCTTGTTTTAATAAATGTAACACATCTGTAGATTTAGTCAGATTGACTATAAACAGTGAATTCAATCACATTCACATATTAAAGTCAAATCACTCCTTTATAAGTATTGTTGCAAATTATCTACTGTTAACAAACACAACACTAGTACCTATACAGTAACTCAAATTCTGATTACAAAAGCTGTTTTGCATCAATTAGCAAAATCATATTAGGCAAATAAAATCCACCATTCTACTTACTGTGTATTACTATAATATAATAACATGCAGTAAGCACTGTATAATACCATACTATTACAATATTATTACAATAAAATTTTAATAAAAATATTAAGATGGTAAAATGCTAAAAATACATTCTTCTATTCCATTAAGGTAAAAATAATTTCACCTCTCCTGTACTGCCATATCAGTCTATGCATTACAGAATTGCAATTATCTATAGATTTCCTTTAAAGTATGCATTTCTGGCATTTTTTTTTTCATTTACAGATATTATTACAATATAATTCTGATGCATGTGGATTTAGCAAGACGATTTATTTTCAGGATCAAATAACTAGTGCAGAGTGTATATCTACACATATGGAATGAAAAGTGATTTATTGAAAGATATGAATGATAGGTTTGTTAGAGCCAAGCAACTCAGCAATAAGGTGAAAAATTGATCCTTATCAATTCTCATTATGTTTGGTTATTGTATTTTGTATAATATTGAGATGACCCACTGCTCTGAGAGCTTTCAATGATAGAGATATGGGGAGGTTCCCCCATAACTGGAGAAATCAAAATTTGTTTTCTGTATTTATGAAGAGACAGAAGAAGTGAAGGTAGGAAAGTACCACAGAGTGGTTAGCCTCCCTTTGCTTCCTAGAAAATCATGGTGCTTGCTCCCCTGCAGGCCACTCTGGGCATATGAAGAAGAAAGTGAATGGTCTCAGACAGCATGGATTTACCGAAATCTAAGAATGAGAGGGTAACATTGGAAAGCAGTGAATTAGCAGGAGAGTGAAAAGATAGTTGGATGGCCAAAATATAGGTAGTGATTATGATTTGTACTATTTCTGGACTACAGTTTCAAGTGGAATTTCTCAGGGTTTGGTACCTATCCCTGATATCTGTCTTGTTTCATATCTGAGTGATCAAGACAGAGATGAAAAAGATGCACAGAATGCACCCTTGTCAAATCTTCAAATGATATGAAACATGGTGAGGGAGAGGAGAGAAAATGATATAATGAGGGCTCATCTGGAATTCAGTTGGACCCAGACATGCTAGAATAGTGGTCAGGAAATTCAGCAAGCACAAATGAAAAGTCTTGTACCTGACAAGGAATAATAACACTATAGAAGCAGTGACTGGCTAGAAGAAGCTCAGCTGAAAGGGACCTAAGCTTCTTAGGGCACCAGAGTTAAACATAAGCCAGTAGTATCCCTGGCACTGAAAAAATCCAAGAAAGACAGGCTGTAAACTGGACACAGGAAAAAACATTTTTCACCATGAGGGCAGTCCCTCAGGAGCCAAGCTTGCCCAGAAAAGCTGGGCAGTCCCCACACCTGGAGGTTTTTAGGACCCAACTGGATAAAGCAACCTGGTCTGAATTAGATTTTGTTTCTACCTACGGCAGGAGGCTGGACTAGAGACCTGCTGTGGTGTCTTCCAGATTGAATTGTTTGAGACTCTAAAAAGAATACTTCATAATTGTTAAAGGGTCATGTTTCCCCTACCATGCTTTAGTGAGCTAAAAATTAGGTTCTCAGTTCAAGTTTATTTTCTAAAATCCCTCCATACTCAAGAGAACGAGAGAAATATCTCTTAGGAACAAATGTTCCGATCTTTAGTGAAATATTAAATTCTGATGAATTACTACCTTAAGATGCCTGTGTTTCTCCATTTCCTATAGACAGAGCTGGTCTGGCTGGTATATATAGCTTAAAGATGTCTCATTAAATGTGAGAAGTACTATCCTAAATTTAGTGTGTAGGTTTTCAAGATCTGATGGTACTAAGCCTTGGGCAGCCTAATCAAACTTCAGAGGTTTGGACTGGAGAATTCATACCCATTTAAATCTATATCATCTTATAAATGATCAACATAATTGTAGGCTTGTTTGTATTTCAGTGTTTTCTCCAGTAAATCATTTTAAGTCTGAAGTCAGATCCTTTCACTGTGGAAACTTTCAAATACTGGTAATAGCTTCTGGCTTTTTTTAAAGATTATATTTTTGAGTTTTCCTTTTCCAGAGTAAAAACTCTGTTATTTTTTCATTTTTTTCAGAATTTATGAATATTCATAATAAGATTTTATACATCTAATTTACATTACTATTTGATTTTTGATCTCTTGATATTTTTACACATATCAACAGAAACTATCTGCTGATGGTCTCAGAATCCAATACTCTGACCAGAAACTTTTACACATTCCACACATGGAGGTTTCGATGCTTAATATCAGATATAGTCATCTGAAGTTATTTGAAACTACACAGGATTTTTAATTTAATAGAGTAATATAGCCATAATATGAAATCACAAGTGTAAGATAAACTGAGGAAAATACAGCAAATAGGCACGTACAATACAAACGCTATACAAATGTGATTCCCATTACCAGTCTTGCCTAGGTGTCCTCAATCACTGGGAAGGCATATATGGGTAGAAAGCTCAAGTCTATTGTTCTCTTCAAAATTCCTATGTTTGTTGTTCCATTTTTGTGCTCTGCGTTGGACTGAACCATGCATACATGGCCCCCATGAGAATGTGGCACCTTGAAGAGACAGGCACAATCCTTACATGGGCTCACACAGAACCATTTGCACAACCAGCTGATCTACTCAGCTGCTTCAGTTCTCTATCTGAAAGAAAGAGCATCTTCTGCTCTCCTTTGTGTTAAGGTAAATTCAACTTTCTCTGCAGCATCTGTGGCCAGTCACTCCTCACATTTGTTCATGAGCTTCATAAACACATGGCCGTCAGCCATCTCCTCTGAGCCTTCCTCCACTGTAGAACATTACTGGTCAATGATGTTTTTTGTTGCCTAGAACAGCTATGATACTGAGAGATGGAAAGAAAAAAAAAAGAAGAAAAAAAGATTTTTAACTTATACCTGCATATAGTTTTCACCTTGCAGCCTTTTTATAATTGTTTTACAGTAGAGGAGCATTGTTATCCTGATCCTGACTTCTATAAAAGTCATTCTTAAAAGAAAATCATAACTCATTTATCTAATAGACAATTACTAGATTATTTCTAATCTCTGCTGTTTTAATATGATTTGAGTAAATATATATCTATATAAAATTATGTTTTAAAATGTGTATATTTCATTTTTAGGTAAAACTATTAAGCAGACAGCAGACAGTATCTCTAAAATGATAGCTTCCTAAACACTCAGAGGTGAAAGATGTGCATTCAGGCAGCTTTTTTTCAGGTAAAAAAGTCACTGAGAATGATGTGATATAATCCTATGAGAGAAAAAAGGGAATTTGAAAAACATGGAATACTGAGATAAGTAACTCTGGTTTTGTCTTGAATTACCTATTACTTGGAAAATATAACCTTGATGAACAAAACCAGAAATTGCTATTTCTACCTGAAGAATTAGAACCATATTTTTGAAAGGATGAAGCATACATATACTCATGGATTCTTTCAGTGGTTGCATAAGAAATTTTGCAATCCCTTAAACAGCCATTGGGAGAGATACTCTTTTATATCTTTTTCTATAGCCTATGAAGGCTATTATATTACCTATGTGGGAGAGTAACATACTCTCCCTTTTACTATAAAAATCAGAGCAATAATAAAACAAAAATTCTTCACTGCAGCCCCAGAACTAATGGGCTTCAGAGCGTACTGAGTTTTTCCTATTAAAGTTACTCCACTTGGCATAAAACAGTATTAGATTAGGCATCATTTCAGTGATCCGGTCACTGAGCTGTAGAGATACTGTATCTATTTTTATCTGCTCTAATATATTCCTTTATATTATTAATATATTCCCTTGCTTGTTTTAAGATGCCTCAGAAATTAAATAGTAAGGAAACAAAATATGATAGCAGACAAACAACAATAAAAAGATCTAATGAAAAACTTTAAAAAAACACGTAATGTTAATTAATTAATTTAGTCTTTCCTCTTAGCTCATTTTATGCAATGTAAGTTAGATTTATGGTGACTGATGGCTTTATTCTAAAAGGTGGTAAGGTACTCAACTGCCCTTTCATATACAAAACAAAACAAAAATATCTTTCTCAAAGTGTGGACCACATAAAAAAGCTATAATTCTGAGCTGCTTTTGCTTGACACATCCTAGTTTTGTGGCTAACAAAGCTGTCCCTCCTACAAAATACTGAAGAAAAATGTTTTAACTGGGGACCTCTTCATATTCTCATGCAATGCAAGTGTCTGTTACCATCAAATCTAATAAAAGGAAAATATTAAATAATATGCATGTTAGACCTTGGGATATAAAACAGCTTAAATTGGGCAGTCATAGCTTCTCTCTGAAGTCTATCTGTATATTTTTTTTCATTTGAATATACCTATATAAGAAAACATTTGTATTTTTATGAGGATAACAGAAGATCTGGTTTATATGATTTTCACTTATTTGTTTACTTTAGAAATCTCTGAAAAGACTAAGGATAGCATTGAATAAATCCAAATAAGTCCAAAATCCTTAATTGAGGGATTTATTCATTTAATACTTAATTCAAACAGACAATACAGCAATAAAAGTGTATATCAAATAAAGATCAAACACAGATGCATGAAAAGTTAGAGGCAAAAAAACAAATGAACAAACCGTCATTATTCAGGGCTGTTAGGTTCCTGACAGTACCGAATCATTACATATCCCTTAGAGAAGAAATATCCATTGATGAGTCCAAAATGTATGTAAAATGTAAATGTTTATGAGATGCCAACATTAGGCACTAACAGCAGCTTCATACACAAACAGGCAGATGCACATGCACATGTACTACTGTTTTGGTCATTCATGTAAGTGCAGTAATGGTGCTTACAAGAAATTAGGTAAATGCAATCCAAGAAAGCTCCAACCGTATAAATCACATATGGATATGTCAGAGTTTCAATCATTTTATTGCATGTGGATATGTCAGAGTCTTACAAGAGTCTTAATACTTTACTAAGCACAAAACCGTAATCCCTGCATAATACCAAGAACTTATTCTAAAAGCATCCAAGTCAGGCTCCCTACTTTCACTCTCTCCTATTATGCATGTCATTAAAATTATTCCTTTATAAAAAATAACTGAATGTTCTAACAAAAGAGGTAAATGAGAAGAATAATATTTCCTCACAGACATTATAGTTTCAATTTGCGAATTTTAAAACAGAATAATGTTGAACCAAATTTTCTTTGAAAATAAATATTTGCAAGATAATTGAGCGCTAAAATCATGTCAGTGTTTGAATGTTAATGATCTCTTTAGTTGGCATAGAAAAAAGGGAACTTGTAGTATATATAGGGAACTTTCTGGTATATATAATATCATAGCGAAATTCAGCGGAGAGATAGTAGCTGCAAAATCAGAACCACACCATTCAGTGGTATAAATGTTATTTTTTTTTATTTACTAAACAGGACACACATAGGATATCAATAGCAATTTCTAACCTAAATTCTCTTCATTTTACAAAGTCAGAATACACATCCACACTAATCTAGATCTCTGCTCCCCTAGTCCGGCCAGGAGCAGCACAGGAGCTTCAGAGCAGCAGGACATCCCTTTCAGCCCATCAGTGTGTCACACTTCTGGATAGTGGCCACCATACCTCTTGGTTCCACTTGGCGCTCAATGTGTCTCACAGCACTGGACACCTGATAAGAGAAAAGTATTTTCATTGCTTGCTGCTTTCTAACCTTGACTGTCAGCATAAGATGCTACAACTTCATTGATCTTGTAGCTTCAGGTAAATCTTTTGGACTTTCTGCATATTTAAAGCCAGCAAGCTGTCATCACCAGTGTTACTATCATCTTACATACGTTTTCCCAAGAACAGAAAATAAACAGTTCATATGTGCTTTATTTTTTCCCCATGCATAGCTAGAAAATTGCATATACTTCCCCTACAACTATTATTCATTGGCTGTTTGTTTTCCCAGGGATAATGGCAACCTGCAGTCAACTAAGGCTGGCTGCAAGCAAGTAAGGACTAATTTTATCTTAGTAGTACTTCTAGAGAGGCTTCACTCTTTGACATATGTATATGTTCATCATTGTTAACAGACAGTTGTAATCTGTACTTATTCACACAAAAATCAATTTAGCTTTCTAATAAAAGAGAGTTACGCTATCCACACTTAACAATTTACTTAAATGTTTATATTTTCAAATGGGGTTTTCTGAAACCTTTCATTTCATTTAAAGAAGCTAAATGATCACACAATTCAGAGATTTCGCTCTCTGGATTCCTGCAAAACTCTCCTTGTGAAAGGAGAAAGGAAAATGGAGAGTACTCTTGAATAGATATGGTCTCAGTGCAGATCTGTAGTCTGAAATTTTTAAATATAGTCTTTACAGATCAAGTTTTGCATTATCTTATTGAAAATAATAGTAATATTACAAGAATAAAGATTCAAAAGATATCTGAAGAATTTCTTTGTTTAAAAATGAAAAGTATTCAAATCTATTGTTCCACTTTGCTTTTTGTCTTAAGCATATTTTGAGAAGGTTATTGGCATGAATGGATTCCAGATTTTCAATTACTTGAAACTATTTGTAGAATATAAGCAGCATCGTTCTTATCTTAATCAAATTTATTATTGTATCTGTTGCCATTATTTATAACTGATTTTAGTAATTTAAAATATTCTATAAAGTAATTAAATTCAAAATCATCTACAAAGCAGAACTTTAAAAGCAATACTATGAAAAAGCAAATTCAACATTTTCACTGTTATTATCTCTGTCTGTAATGTAGAGTATTGCTGAAATCCAATTCTATGTTAAACATAATTACCTTAAATAAAACCTGTTCTAAGACCTTGCTGAGAAATGGTAATAGCATCCACCCACATATGAGACACTATCTTCTCTAATATTGGATTTCTTAATTTAATCAACTCTAATTCTTTTTTTTTTTAAAGTAACACTTTCAAACATTTGTTTTAACACTTGTTCAAAGTGATGTATGAATTTACCTGGAATAAAGCAACTCTCCATTGATAATTCTTTCTTAACTATTTCAAAGTCAACCTCAGCAAACATACCTTTTGCTGCCATTAGAATAAATGTTTTGCTTACTGTGATTCAAAATTACATTTCTACTTTTTGAGTTAATGAGCTGAACCTAGAACTAAGCTTTTGAATGTTAGATCAATGCAAACTTTTCTATTTCCATCTAGATGTCCACTGATATTTACAATAACTTTAATCTTCTTGTAATTTCTTAGTTCATTGATTTTCTAACATGAATTTTATGAAATAACAGCTTCAGTGCAGTCCTATCCCAAATAAAACTACTTTCAACTTTGTGGCCAAGATTTTTTTTAAGAATGCCATCTACTTTTGTCAGAAAGGAGTCATTGCTGAACATGAGGAAAATGGAAACTTCCAGGCAAAAAAGCAAGTATTAGGCACTAGTAAAAATACAGATGAACAAAATAGTATTTTTAGTTTTGCACTTACTTGGGTAAGTTTAGTTGTAGTCTTTTATATTATGATGATATCTTGTTTTTCTATTTTAAATTCCTGTACTGTCTTTTCCTACTCAGAAATGCTTCTTGCATTAGGCAGTGTGTCAAAACCACAGGCTCCATGTGTTATCAGCTGATAGTATCACTCTTCTTTGGAGAAAAATTAAGAAAATAAGAGAAAAAAGAGAATAGCCTACTTGCTATTCAAAATTGAAATTCTAGTGACCTGGCCTTTAATTTTGGAAGCCATCAAATGAGAAAAATGGCATAATAGCTTTCAATGCTATTGACCTCTGGCAAAAATGAGACTTTTTACCCCAGAGAAGAATGCCTAGGGATGTAACATCAAACATTTTTCAGTCAGACCCAAGCTGGAGCAAAATGAGTGCACGTGATATGCAGGCACAAGAATCAAAGAGCCCCAGTAAAGCATACAAATCAATTTTTTTCTTTGCTCACAGGCTTGTCCAGCTCATGCTAATAACTTCCCACTTGATTTTTTTTTTGATGCCGTGCAGCTGATGACTCCAATATCTTATTCCTGACTTGGAATGAGAGCAGATGCTGTAAACCCAATACTGGGGAAGCAGAGTTGATTATTTCTCCAACAGACAGAGGAAAATATGTAGGAATTGCTGATCTGGCAATTATATTTCTGTACATAAACACAAACATCAAAAACTTTTGTCCTGGATTTATATCTCCCTGCACTATGTGCTGCAATGAATTACTCAATGCCCTTTAATAATTGGTAGCAATGGAAAAGGGGTTTATGCAAAAGAAATAGGGCCTAACTCCTTGTTTTCCTGCCAAATGAAGCCTAAAGTGATATCTATAGATAGGCAAGCTATGTATGGAAACTATTGCATGGCTTCTTAAGAAAAGATAAAGTAGCAAATGTAAACATATGTACATATTGCATCTTTACATTATGAATTTGCCTGTCTCAAAAAGATAAGAGATAAAATATCTCATGGAAAATTAAAGCTGGCAATAAAATTTCTGTCCTTTAGGTATTATGATACTTGACTTTTACCTACTTAACTATTTGTGAATGGAAAAAAAAAGTGAAACACTATTTTTGTAAAAATTACCTGTATTTGAGAATGATATGAAAACAAAGAATGCTTATTACTGGAAAGATCTGGTACTTTAACTGTTAATTTAATTTATACTGGCACCCAATGGTGACTGGTACAGAAATCATGAGGGCAAATGCTAGTTTTCTACTAGTTAAAAACAGAAAGCGAAATTTAGTTATGATGAGATAGTTAGATTCTATGATTCTATGATTAGGAAGGGATGTTGATTTTCATTGTTAGATGAATGACTCATGAGATATTTATAGTACCAACCTCTGACAAATCTAATACTTGGACTTACAGCATAAGATAATTTATTAAAGTGGAGACAAAACTAAGTGTATTTATTCAGGTCTGTTTTGACCTGTTTGTGGCAGTACTCCATCTTACAACAGGGATCTATATTTGGTAAATACAAGTATAAAAGCTAAAACAATGAAGCTTCATCCTTCTGCAATATACTCTGGCTCTGGATATAGTATCATGCATAAATCACACACTTACATTGACCCAAATATTATTTTCCTGGCCTTGTGTCATCCACAGGGAATTATCTAGATCTTTATGGGTTAGGTTGACACTGTGTTATTTTGGGTAGAATTTATAGTATCCTCATGGAAGCACTTGTACTGAGTATAGCTAGGGAAACATGGAATGTATTACTAGAAATTTCTGAATAAGTTATCCTTTCTATTAGTAGAAGATCAGATCTTGATTCTCACTTCTCCACTTCACATTTTAATAACGTAATCTGTGATAGAACATATAAGAGTGGAAATTCTTCTTGCAGAATGTTATGATAAACGTCAGGTGTATTATAGGGAAACTACTTGTTTGGCTTGAAACAAAATATTAGCATATGGAAAAATGTGAAAACATCTTTAGTGTCTTTTAATCTTTGGTAAGTAAGAGCATTTCATATTCTTCATTAGACTGCCTCTGTATCTAAATCGAACCTCTAATTTCTGACTGCATCTCATAATAAAAATGTGTGCTGACTATCAGAAGTTATTTGGTCCATCTATTCCACATATATACAAATTCAGAGAATTTATACTGTGAACTTTATTGACACTAAAGTGTAACATGTCAAAAGGCCAGCATGCAATTTTAAACCATAAAAGGGTATGAATTAAATTATCCTTTAAAAAAAATGTAAGACAGTATTTTACTTCTGAGCTATTGCATCTTCTGTGTGTTTACCCCACCCCTAAGTAAGTTTTCCAAAGGAACATTTAAAAAGTCTCATGCTGGCACATTATTCCTGTGAAGTACCACCTACTTATTGTTTTCTTTCTGTGTGACAGGTAGAGAATAAGTGAGGTTTGACAGGAGGCAGAGAGAGGGGGAAAAAGCTCCTCCAGCCAATATACAGTTAAGGAGAAAAGACGATTGGGAAAATGCAGTGTGAGCAGTGAAAGTCAAAAACAACAAATGGCGTGAAGTCTGCCAGGCCTTCAAAAATGCAGTGGAGAAGTAGAGAAGATAATACAACAGCAGAAAGAAACAGAATCTGGCCAACAAGAGTTAGAAGTAGCATAAAGGCTCACACATGGTAGCAAAGAAATTATTTCCAACAGTGCTAATATCCTGTGATTCCCTTTTTATCAGATTAGACACCATTTACTGTTCATTTTCTTTGATTGTGGAAATACCATATTAACTAAGACAAATAGTCTTAGTTGTGGTGGATCGAGAACTGGCTGGATGGCAGAGCTCAGAGGGTGGTGATAAATGGGGCCGAGTCCAGTTGGAGGCCTGTG
>JAUBOD010000752.1:816981-841039 GCA_032353885.1 Nothura maculosa
CCAGTACTGCCAGAACTGAGCTTATAGTGGATATCGCTATTTGGGAACTCAGTTCGCTCCCAGGAAGGCGATCGGACTTACAGTCCATAGACTGTGAATCTGATACTAATTTGATATCTCCTTCCCCCCCCCGCCTCGCCACCACTACCGCTTTCAAACTGCAACATTTTACGTTTCGGTTTCATCCGTGACATGCATTAAGAATAAAAGTCATAATTTTCCAAAACTACTTATATTCTGAACTTGATATGATTCATATAGGATATAGTATATTATATGATAAGAAGTTTTACTCGGACTATAGTGGAGTCTAGATAATTTTCTTCTCTCTTTGTGTTTCTTTAATATTTGTATCTTGAGTAATATTTTATCAAGATCATGAAAAACAATTATTAACATAGAATCCAAATCAATGTACTATGTATATGTCCAAAGAGTAGTAAATGTAATAAAGACATTTGCTTAAAATTTAGTCTTCTGTTTATGATTTTCTGTGCATAAAAATATATACCATGAATTATTCATATATTATATGTATTATTTGAAATTAATCAGATCATTCTGAATATCATCTGTAGCTTTCCTATGAGCAATTCTCAGACTGTTGGAAATTGGAAAAAAAACCTGTTCACCTATATAGAATTCTGACTATACCTCTTATAAAGGAGCTGCTGCTCTAATAAATTAACTAACAACTCTGAAAGGATTTTGTTGTACAGAATCATCCAAATAGCGTGCCTTCGTTTCTGCTTCATTTTTCAGTCTATTTCTTAAAATGACAGCAAGCATTTGACACAACTGAAATTCTTTCTTCTTTTCCATCTTTTTTTTTCTGTTTTTTATATATTTTGTAATCTTTGAGAGTGGTGAGGGCAGGGGTAAGGTTAGGATGGGAGTTGCAGCAGGATGGATGCCTTTTGCATTTTCAATTTAAGCCATGTTGCTATTATTTTAGCAAACAATATCTGTGAAGAAAAGGTAGGATTTTATTCTTTTAAGATTCTCATCTGCAAGTGAAATGTGACAGATATTACAATGCCAAAAAGAACAGAAATGTAGAAGAAAGTTGTTATTAATAAGCAACAGGATGAAAAAGAAAAAATATATTCTAGCCTCCACTTTTTCAGTTCTTTAATTTTATATTTTAGTAACAAGAGTAGCTATTGAGCTTTCTGTTCAGAAACTGATTCTGAAGCTTATCAGCTCTTATGTTCAAATGAAGTATCTTTTTAAAATTAGGTTTCTAGAATAACAAGAAAAATCATGATCACTATTTAAAAATCATTTATAAAGATTCTGAAAAAGAATATTTTGAATTGTAATCTAAAAAGTAGTTCTTGGGGAAAAAAAAATCCCAACAGCCTGATGTACCTGATATATAGACTAATTTAACAAAGTGAGAATTCTCTTGCTCTCTTGGGCCAGTCTCATGTCACTCATTCATTTAGGGGAGTGGCAATAAACCACAGTAACTTCTGAAGAATTATATTACTCTCACTTTGACAATACAGAGATTGGATCTGTGAATTAATGACAGCTACAATTATAATTCTCATGTATTTTGCCCACATATTGAAGTTAGAAAGTCAGTATATATTAATTCAGTATTTTTTTCCCAATTCTGACAAGATATTTTGCCTGGAATAGCAGTGCTATTTTGGCACAATAGAAAAGACATTCTGAATAAATTGAAAATATATATACATTTTTAAAAAATAAATGGACTGTGTATTTGTTCTTCATGGCAATCTCTAAGAGCTTTGCAATCAGCTGTCTTTTTTTCAGCTGCCATCTGCATGTTCCTGAACTTATTCAGGATGTCATGCAGTTCTGAATAGAAAGCCTCAGAAGGTCATTTTCTGCTTTATAGCTTTGCACTTAAAAGATTCCGGGTATCTGCATTTGCAAAATGTGAAACATTTCATCCAGAATAAATTTCTTGTGGAATGGCAATTCATATCTATGCAAAGCATAGCTTTTGTTTATGTGTCACTGGAATGATTATGTGTAGATTAGCTCAAGTTTAGAAAGGTATCTTAACCTTTCCTGACAGGGAACAGTAACGAGCAGCTTGGTGTCAGAAACCAACCTGATAGAATATTTTAAAATTGACCTAGGAGCTGAATTTTACATGCATTTGCCTTATTTTCTGAAACTATAGGACAATGGCATAGATTTAGAATAAGTCCATATTAAAATAGCAATTCCTCTGGGAAACATTTTGTTTGTCTTTTTAATCTTTATTTCTCCCACAGTGTGCTATTTTTGCTCTCTGACAACAGGGTTTACCATCACTTTTTATTTGTATTGTGGAGAGCTTTGGACCATTACCAGGTAGGCACTGCAGAAACGTCATCAAAATCAAGGCATGTCTCAAAGACTTTCAAGGTGAGATGCTTAGCATAGCAAATATACAGATGTACAAAGAAGAAAAGTAAGTTTGGGACATCCCTGAGAAAATCTGAATGGGATCAAGATTTCATATTCTTTAGAAGATACTTATTCCTGCAGTGAGTTGAACTGCATGGAATTTTGGGTTTATTTTGTTAATATAATCAGATTAATTGTGAGTGGAAAAAAGTGCTAGAAATATGAGTAAACCATAAGAAGGAAACACAGTACATCTGCTAAAAAGAAATACAGAGATAATCTAAAGCTAAACAGGCTAAACATGTTCCGGTTCAAATGTTGCCTTCTCCAAAATGGACAAAAGAGCAACTGGTCATCTACTGTACATAAAATGACCTCTCACAGGATGTTTTCAAAATGAAGTCAAATCCCAGGTAGAGTTCTAAAAATAATGTAATCCAGGGGTCCATTTCTGGGGGCAGTAGCTATGAAACTGCACAAAGTTTGGCTTGTTTTCCCTGCTTATGCCTGCAATATTTTGCCAGCAGATCTGGCACTTTTAGACACTCCTAAACACTTTCACACTGCACCCAGCATACATACCTCCATGCAGACCTCAGCTTCACCATATGAAATAATGCTTAGAGGAGTTGCAAGCCATTTTACTTCACTTAGTATACACAATAATACTACTAATAATGCATCACTATAGTAGTAGTAGTAGTAGTAGTAGTAGTAGTAGTAGTAGTAAAAACTACGGGAGCACCACATGAGGCCTATTGCTATGAAGACAGGGGCAATTCCTCCTAGGGCAAGTAAGCCCTAAGTAGTTTGGGTACAATCCTCTTCATGTCTCTTTTCATGGAGAATGTCAATCAGGATCGTACCAAGAAGGGAGTGACTTTTTTAGTACAGATGTAGCCCTAAACCTCATAGTGTGGCACAAACCAGCTCAAGCAACAGTAAAACATCCCACAGTACAAGCTTCTGTTCTGTATTCTTTGCTGAGCAGGGAAAAATGACACTGGACCATCATGCAGGGAGCTACTGGAGAGCTTAAAGAGTTTGTAAAAAGGCTGTTTAAATTCTGCTCTGCATCATTTGTCACAGCAGATAATGAAAAAAATAAAAGATCTGGTTGAGTCATCCTTTTCAGGCAAAAAGGAGTGAGTTGAAGTTAGACTGGAAATAAGAAAAATTCTACTGATGAAATGACCCAAGAAATTAAATTGCAATACATCATTAGGAAAGGGAGGTATTCATGTGAGACTAGCAGGGACTAAACTGTGAAGTAGCAGAGTCATTGGTGAAAATAGATAATTCATCATTAAGAAAAGTGTGATTCTTAAATACGTAAAAAGTATTAAAATAGCCCTCATGCTAAAAAGAATTACAGATTTAGTACTTTCAGTACCATATAATGTGTTGGAGTATATCAATTTCTAAAACCGTAACTGTCTGCAATATTTAAGCATTTAGAGTTACTTGACAGTGGAGTCAATTGCACTTTTTGCAATGTTCTAAGTTGTATGTAGCAACAAGAGATGTTTGAACATAAGAAAGATAATGTGGTGTAATAGCTTGAGTAATTAGAACCCTGAATGGCCCGCATACTAATTTCAGGTATTTCTATTCTCTTCAATATTCGGTTACTATATGAAATGAAGGTGTGTAATTAAATAAAAAAGCAGAACATACTTCAATGGCCTGTGGTGAGCTGGAATATTATTTTTGCACCACAGTGGGCAGTGTCAGAACAGTACTTCAGAAATTGTGAGAAGAATAAGGGTACCATGTGCAAACAAAATATGTCATTTGCTCTCTTTGTTGACTACCCAGAGACATGAAATTTAATTTGTTACATTTATCTTAGAACTCACTGTATGGTACCTAACAGATGATAAGACATTCAGTTTATCTTTAGGAATAAAACAATCATACTTACTCTCATCAGGATTCTTTATCATTAGAACAAAGTTGAAAAGAATTTTTTGAAACTTCTCTTCCATGCTGCAGAAAGAACTTTCCTTAGGACTTAAAGTCTTCTGAAAACTCACCATTTTCTATTCCCAAAGCAAATCATTTTTCTATGAGTATATGTGCATTTCACAGCACATATAAATGAGAGAAAAAGAATATGATAGAAATTAGTTCTACAGATTAAAGAATTGAAAAATCTATTATACTGTGATGACTTTAAAAAAGGAAAAAAAACACAGATACCATTTTAAAATATTAAATTGTTTTCCAGTACTTTTAGTGCCTATGAAAGGCATTTATATTTAATGTACTTACCAGATACTAATTCCAAATGGAAAATGCTAATATAATTCTAACAAATCAATAACAATTCTGATACAAAGCCAGAAACTAAATTAAAATTCAAAGACCATAAATGGCAGGTTGAATATTCATGCTAAATTGTGGATATAAATGAAACTAAGTCTTTCTAAATGAAAGAATATTCAGCTTATTGCATACCGTTCTAGGGATAGTGCTTGCAGTGGAATGTGGAAACTTGGACTCTGTTGGGTACTCACTATGAATTAGGTACAGCAGCCAAACCACGGAAAAGCTTTCAACACTGTGCCACACAATATTCTTGTACTCATTATGCTATAATGTGGATGGGTGAACAACCGGATGTTTAAAAACTGGTTGGACAACTGGGTTCAGCAGTTAGTGGTTGTTCTCCTTCTAGAGGTGGATAAAGTCTGAAAATTATTCTTGTCAGCTGGCACCCATTTTCACTGCAAGGAGACCTGCAGGCCAGGACTTGTGAGCCAGTCTTTTCACAAAAGGATTTGTCAGAAAGAAGAAAAATAGTGGCCATAAATTGAAACTAGAGAGGTCCTGACTGGCTATAAGGTCACAAGTTTCTCCCGTAGGAACAGCCAAGTATTTGATCAGATTGACCAGAGAGGTTGTGCACTCTCCATTTTTGGATGCTTTCAAAATTTTGGCTAAAGCTCTAGATAACTGAGTCAGATTGCACAGCTGACCTTGCTCTGAGCTGCAGGTTGCCTAGAGACCTCCCATAGTTCCTTCCATCCTGAAACCACATTATCCTGTGGGTTTCTGTGGAAGAGATTTTCTTTATCTTCTAGTTTCTTTTAGGTGACAAATTCTGCAGATTCTGTTCACTGTAAAGAATGAAACTGACAAGATCTGAGGTGACAGAAAACTTCATTTGATTGTTTAAAACATCACATTATGCATAAAACAGGTATCAATATAAAAATACTTTCCCAAATAGTGGCCAAAACAGGAGCATTTTTTCATGCCTCTGGTTTCAAAGTGAATGGTCTTATCTCTCCAACCCACCAGCTAATGTTGTACAGTAACTCTCCATCTCTCTCTTCCTAATCCATATATTGTTGACAAGAAGAATTACCTCTAGTGCATTCTTGATTGTTTTTCTGTTTTGTTTTGTTTTATTTAAAAGCATTGTGAACTATACTGATATTATACTGAACAGAAAGTATAGGTAAATTTTGTCTGTGGCTCACTGACTGGCCTCTAGTGAAATTTCCCTCACACAAGAAGTAGATGCCATAAAAAAACTTAACAAACTTTCCTTAGTTACAGCTCCTCCAGAATTCAATGGAAAAACTTTGGTGAATAAAGAGAAAGGAAAAAAAAAAACTAAAATACCATTTTCCTTTTAAACTTCATATTATATTTTAGGTTTATTTCAAAAAAATTACATAAAGAATAGCCTTCCTGCAAATCAGAAAGATTTCAGGATGCAATGTGTTCAGTGTGTTCAGGCACATATGCTACCTACTGATATTCATCTTACTGAATATAAACAATGCATTGTCCTTTAATATGTTCTGTAGTTTTTATGTAGGCTAAAAGCAGCAGGTAACTATTAGGAGAGGATTTTTGTTTGTTTGTTTTCTTAAATAATATATCTTATATGCACTTGACTACAATGATTACTTATGAGATTATGAGATAAAGACTTTCAAACAGTCTTCAGATGCAAAGAGATTCCTTGCAGAAGGTCAGATTTTTCATCCATACAAGTTCACAATATTTTTCATTGAAACAATGGGAAAGATAATGTCCTTTTCTTTCTTTGTTTGTTTTATGTTTCAGTGGATGCTGATGTCAGTAGCTTATCCAAAGCTTATCCACAAGATAAGTACATCACTAAAAGAACTGGTGATGAGCTCCTTGAAAATCTGAAAATCAATTATTTTTCTTGAAGGAACTTCTGAGTAATTAAATTCAGTTACAGAAGATATATAGCATTTGGTATGCCTTAAAACCTTTCCCCACTTCCTTGATTTATCACATTTTTGAATTATTATCTATCTCTATTTTTTTCAACCATCCCTTTTGTGCTTGTATTGAATTTCCAAGCAAATAACACTTTCAAGAAATATCAAAACTCTAATGACTCAGAACACGTAGTATCTCGAAGAAATGCATAATTTCTCTCTAAGACCTTAGTCTCCAAAACAGGAGGGAAGCAGGTAAATTAAATTCATGCACTATTAATTTAAGCAAATAGGTAAGTATATCACACATATGAGTTTTAAAATCCCTCCTATGTGTTATGCCAAAGGTTAAAAGCAACTGCAGAACAAAATTTGTTTTCATTTATGACAAACATCTAGCATTTTGCCATTTTTTTCACACACCAGTTCTGTAGTCCTTCCACATGAAACACATAAACACCTTTCTTTCAGTATTTTTTCTGCTATTTTCACAGTTTAAATTCAAAAGTAAAAGCTATATAACTCTATTTATAAAAATATTTATTTTCACTATTGCAACATGCAAACTAGTAAATGCAGAAGTGATTCCTTTACAGCAGAAATTGAGTAACACACATTCCAGACTGCCAAGTTTAACAGACTTTGATTTCCAAAACTTTTCCAATCTAGCTTTATTTCTTAGGTGCTAATGCTCAAGGGCAAGGCTAGGTACTTCCCTTCTGATTTTTTTTTCTGAAGAATTTGTTCATTAGCTTCTATTTTTATCATGTACTCTTCTAATTAAAGTTACATTTTAATCTTAAATGAGCTTATATCTAAGGGAAGACTTTGATATATTCTGTAACAAAGGAATTAAAAATTTCTACTTTGTCTAATTAGCTCTCTCCACTTTCCTGCTGCAGTTGCAATTCACCAAATTCTTATCTCTAAATATTGTTTAGATAAATTTTAATTTAAATACATGGGAGCTGCTGATGCACTTCAGGATTCCAAAATGTTTAATTTCCAGAATTTTCACAAAAGAAAAGGTCCTCAGCATAAAGAGGAACGAGGAAATGAAAGAGGTGAGTTTAAGAGAGACCAAAGATAAGCAGAAATTTTGCCCTATATTTTATAGATAGCTATTGAAATTGATAGCACAACTCCAATTATGGAGAAGTATAATAGCTCTAAATGTCTAAAAGGCAAGAATTTAGAATACTTTATTGAAGTAAAAGAAAACAAAGATTAGCTTTTTGAATGGAATAAAACAGAACACAGATTTGAAAATAAAGTATGTATGCATTTTGAAGGAGAAAAATTCTCTGTTGATCTCCATAAGGAATGGCAAACTGAGATATCCAAACTTTCAATGGGATGGAAAAAATACTTTCCACCTTACCTATTGTCATCATCATTGGTGATCTGTCATTGCTGATCCACCTTGGGCTTTAAAGTTCTTATTTATAATCAAAGTCTGAGAAAACAGTAGCCAGAAGAACCTGGCTGGAGTTTGGGGCTGTAACGTTTCTGCAAAAGCCTTATAAAAGAAGTGAGCTCCTTGTCAGTCTCATACTAATGTTTAAGAGATGGAAGAGATATTCTGCTTCTCATTTTGGAAAATACATGTATTCTGTGCTCTTTAACATCCCAAAGTGAAGATATTTGAAAAGAGTGTGTCCTTTTTGCTAAGTAAAACTATTGGACTGGTTAGTCAACATTTGTATTTGTCTTCTCAGTATTATTGTTTTTCAAGGACATGTAACACCGAGTTACAACTACATGAAACAAGAAGAACTACAAGAAGGTTCCTTGCTATCAGAATTTTACAATAACTGGTTACATTTCCATTTCCCTTGTGATTCCCTGGATACCATACAAGATGAAATAAAATATAAATGATAATGTAATTTATCAGGCTAGACAGAAGTCTCATTGTTTCTGGTTTAATTTATACCTATTTTTCCCTAAATCCCTGATACAATACAGATCAGATTAAAAAAAGATCCTTTATAAATTCTAAAAACCTAAGCATCTACTACCTTGTCCTTCAAGGGTAGTAGTAGGTTATTCTAGAATAGAAACCAGGAAGATTATACTTTTTAATGCAAGATTACATTTCTCTTAAATTGCTACCAGGATGCTTTGTGGCAATGAAGGTTTGTGTACTCTCATTTATACCACAGACATCTCATCAGAATATATAAATAACTAAACCTACATCACAATGTGCCAAAATGAACAATTAGAGATAGGAAAGGGGAAAAAAAAATAACTGTTCTTATGTACTTTGGAGTAACGGGCCAGAATATCTTTTCACATCATATCAAATTAAAAGGTATAAGGATGATAGTACTGTTATATAGAAAAGTATAACCAATAGGACCAATTTTTTTTGGTCCAAATACATATTATTCTTCCAGAATATTAGGAATTTGCATTTTTCCATACAAGAACTTAAATATTGAAATTGTGACTAGCATGTTTGGGTTTGTCTTTTTACTAATGGTTTTTTCAACTCTCTCATCCAAATTATGTACATACTGTATATAATTTTACAATATTTTACAAAATGCTAGGTGAAATATGTTTATCTCATCTCTCATGCCATATGAATTTTTACATGAAGTTACTTTACGCACTCTACCAATAGTCTAGTTATTGTCTCTCAATAGCCAACAGACATCCTATTATGAATTTTATCTGATCTAGATTTGCTTTGGTTTTGTTTTAATAGTTGTATAAGAACTAACTTTAGTTCTTTTAGACTTTTAGACTTGTGGGGATATTCTTCAGTTTTTAATGTAAAGTGCTTGGGAAGAAAGATCTTTTCTAATTAACATATGTTAATTTCCATTGAGCTATCCTAGTACTTTGTTTTCAATTGAGAAATTCATTTATATGTCCTGTTCATCATATTATTTGTCTTTTCTAGAGACTTTGTTCTGCTGTTGATAGAAGTTTTCAAAGGCCATTTTGTTTCTTTGAAAGGCTGCTATACCACTTGTAAAATATGACAAAATCACGTTGACTTTTGTAAGTCTGCTGGCTGAAGACTTGTTTTCTTGATTTTCTGTGATGTACATAAAATTTTATGTTTTGACTGTTGTATTGCTTGTTTCTCCTGATTTGTTTTTCTAAGCAAAATGGTTTAGTGTTCTTTGTACACTTACAGCAAGTCTGAATAAGGATGAACATCCAGTATCCAGAAATTCATATATTAAATTCAGACATATAATAAGGCTATTTACAATGGTTCCATTGTACTTAGAGGCTAAAATCCAGAATTAACTATATCTATTCAAGAAAACTGAAATATTTCTACTGATTTTAGATAAACACTTTTCTGTAGCGTTTAATGTTGCTGAGGTCAGCCAAAAGTCATTTTGGCTTTTTTGTCAAATATATCTTATAGAGTGCCCAACACTAACCAAACTTGCCTGTGGTACCTAGCAAGAAAGCATATTATGTGGGAGACATATTTGTTATATTTCTTTACTTTGAATGCAGCAATAACTGTCATGCAGATATTTATGCCTACTGCAGTGCCTACTGCAGTATTCAGTTCATAGAATAGCACAATACAATCACAAAGGGAGAATCCCTGCAAACTTTAGCCTTGATGGCAGTCACATATATAAACAGACAAATATTAGTGGACAATGTACCCTTCTGTATTTAAATCCTTGGACATTTCCAAAGATCTAAATTTTAAATTAAATCAAGTAATCAAAATATTAAATCAAAATATGTTAAATCAAAATATGTTAAATCAAGTAACAGATGTAGTTACAACAACCAAGTTCTAACATAGGTGTTCTACATTCTTTCACCTCAGGAGCAATTTAACGCGTGCTAAAAACACGTGCTTTTTTTTAAGACTTTCAGAAATCCCAGGTTGACGTTAATTTCAGCTGAAGAGAGAAAATGATAATGAGCTGGATTTTTCTTTGATATTACCTACAATTGCAAAGAATATGCAAAATCCTGTTCTTCTGTGCTCTGAAGAAATGAATCATGAACAAATTTATCTATGTACAGAGAAGAGTGCTTTCTGTGAGAACTTCCAAGAGCCATTTCTTCAGATATGAGCTGATGTTCATGTTCTTGTTTTCCTGTGTAGTCTCTTGCATTTAGCTCAATCTGTGACTGTACAAACACTAGTGCAGAGAAGCTACAAGAGTGTGTAGTCAAGGTTTGTATGAAAAAAAGGAGTTGCAGAACTTCTTTTGTCTATACATAGATAGAAAGAATTAAGCTCAATGTGGAACTGTATCCTCAAGTACTTTATTAAAACAATATTCTCCTGCCCACATTGTTCAAATTTATGAGCGAGCTTTCAGGATTGTAGTAGCACATACACTGCTAGAGACATGGATTACACCACCTGCTCATTTTTAAACACGTTTAATGGCTTCTTTCAACTATTAGATTTTATATCATTTCCAGTTAAATTTAACTGGATGACTAATAACATAATGCCTCGTGCACAGCTCTTACAGAATTCATACACTAAAAACTCATCTATAAATCTTAATAAATCTTAAGCAGAACAGCATGAAGGAAATGGCATCCATTTGATGCTTTTTGTTTTTGATTCCATTACTACATTGACATTTTAATACTTTTCTTACTATACAAAACACAATTCAGCTGCTCACCGTGTAATTTTTGATGCTCAAGTATAGTGAAGACATCTGCCCCAGAATCAGGAGCCTTTATACTAAAAAAATAGATGTACTTGCTGCATAATTAATATTCTGTGTATATACTAATTGGAGAGCTAAAATTGGATTAATTTAAATGATAAAATTCTGCAGTTGTAAACAGAGATGATAAAATATATTAATTAAAAACATGATGGTTTCCCTTTTCTTTTTACATAGTGCTATAAAAGTACAATGCTATCATACCGTGTGTAATTTATTGATAACCTTTCTGAGTTTAGGTAATTATATTCAAGCAAGGTGTGTCAATACAATTTGCTAACAATTATCACTTTATATCAACTGTCATGGGTACAATTGCATATAAGTGCACTGTCATTTGAAATAAGAAACTATTACTGTTCTAAATTAGTATAATTTAATTTGTTATAGTTCTCTTTACTGCTTCTGTTTTGATTAATCAAATATTTTAGGCTAGTCCTGCTTTGCTATATTTTCATACTGATCTGTGCTGTGGTAAATTGCTCTATAATTTCATTTCTGTAATTTGATTACCCAAGGAAAAATCTACATAGAAATATAAGCTTCTATAGGCCCCTCAGTACTTAGATTTATAAGAAGTACTTCATGAGCTTTAAAATATTTATCCTTGTAAAATCTTGCTAATTAAACTATGTTATTGACAATTTTGCAGAACAGCACTGTGAGTAGAAAAGCTTGGGATCTTCCTCTATTCAAACACTTTGTCCTCGCTGGGTTAAAAACTGGCTGGATAGCCAGCCCTAAAGAGTCGTGGTGAATTGAGTTAAATCCAGTCAGCAACCGGTCACGAGCAGTGTTCCCCACGACTCAGTGGTGGGTGGGTCCTCTTGAGTATCTTTATCAATGATCTGAATGAAGGGATTGAGTGCACTCTTGGCAAATTTGCAGATGACGCCAAGCTGGGAGGAAGAGCAGATCTGCTTGAGGGTAGGAAAGCTCTATAGAGGAATCTGGACAGGCTGGATCGATGGGCTGAGACCAAACGTATGAGGTTCAACAAGGCCAAGCGCCACGTCCTGCACTTTGGTCACAATAAGCCTCTGTAGCGCTACAGGCTTGGGGCAGAGCTTCTGCAGAGCTGCACAGGAGAGTTAGATCTGGGAGTGTTGGTTGACAGCTGGCTGAACATGAGCCAGCAGCGTGCCAAGGTGGATAGGAAAGCCACTAGCAACCTTGCTTGTATCAGAGACAGTGTAGCCAGCAGGATGAAGGAAGTGATTGTTGAGTCTTGTGTTCAGTTTTGGCCCTTCACTACAAGAAAGATTTTGAGGTGCTGGACCATGTCCAAAGAAGGGTGGCAAAGCTGGTGAAAGGGCTTGAGCATAGACCTTAAAAGGAATGGCCGAGGAAGCTGGGGTTATTTAGAGAAGACTCTGGAGAAAACTCAGGGCAGGTATTATCACTTTCTACAACTACCTGAAAGGAGGCGGTAGTGCGATGGGAGTCAATCTCCAAAATAACTACAGATAGAACAAGAGGATTAGCCTCAAGTTGTGCCAGGGGAGATTCAGGAAGAATTAGGAAGAATTTCTACATGGAAAGAGTATTGGAAGAGGCTGCCCAGGAGTCACCATCCCTGGCAATGTTCAAGAAATCTGTAGATGAGGCTCCTAAGGACATGGTTTAGCAGGCATGGTATTGAAGGGCTTATGGTTCGACACAATGATCTTGAAGGCCTTTCCAACCATAATGATTCTATGATTCTCTGATCATATAGATCCGTCATATCATAAGTCTACCAATTAGAAACTTGTGCCACTTAAAGTCCTAGATGAAGCAGCAAACTTTTCCTCATCAGAATCTGTTTTGTTAATTGTTATTAGAAGTAGCTTAATGCAGTATCTCTATGACAAAATGTTCTTGGACACTCTGTTTTTAAGGATATAGCTTCCAACATCATAACAAATTTCCCCAAGTATAAAGAAAATGTCCCTAAGGGAGAAGGAAGAAAGGAAAAAAGATTCTGTTTATTTGATCTTAAGCTAATACTAGACACTTGGCCAAGCATTCATGGATCTAGGAAATATTGTTTTAACTACAGTATTTTTGTTTGTTTGTTTTCATCTCTGTAACATATTTCTTTAATATTCCTTGAAACAACTAGGTCAAAAAGCAGACATTAGAAAGAGGAATATGTTTTCTTCTTTTCCTAAGTAGTTCTATTGCAGCGCTGAATTTTGCTGTAAGATTTTTTTAAGCTCCTTTTTATATTATTTCTTGTAATTAAATTCTACATTTACTAAAATATCAATGATTGTTCAGTTTTATTTTGTACCTGTTTCTAATAGGTTTAAAGTAAACTATGTAAACTATTTAACTGGCTTTCACAACACTTAAATATATCAATTAATGTAAAAATTGAAGGACTATCTGACCCTTTGTGTTGCAAATCTTGCAACTGCATATGCAACTACATATGCAACTGCACATACAATCATATATAATTCTGGAAGGAATCAACAGAAATATTAAAAGATTTCAAAATTTAACCTAGTGCAGCCATCATGAGTACTTACAAAAAGCTTTTACCAGAAATGTTGCATAGACTTGTTAATTAATTGTAAAACCTGTTGGAATTAGCTGACAGTTTCTCCATATTAAGTTATTTTTTCACAGAATAAACTATAATTCTTTAAGTGACATTTTGAATGTTTCCCATTGAGAAAATAAAACTCCTTGTTCTAAAGTTTAAACTTGAAAACTTTGAAAGGAAGAAAACTGATTTTCCTAACTCTGAATTACCATTTAGAATACTCAACTGACTTCACTGCTTAAGTCCTATGGAGTAATTATACTTCATTTGTTTCCTGTTGGGAAAAGCAGAATATTCAAATGTATAAAGTTTTATTTTGGAATAAGTTTATAATTTTTGGAAAGCTCTGAAATAGAAGGAAGACAGAAGAGGAAAGAGAAAGGAGAGAAAAGGACGCATGATAAAAATACCACTTATTCACGGTGTTTGCAAATAGTTGAGACTTAAGTTTCTATATACCAACCCTAGTAACAAAGATAACAACCATATCATTCTACCAAAATAATCCTCCATGACCTGGGCTTCTAGTCTTTTTAAGTGCTGAGGTGCTTATTTACGGACAATCAACTGCACTGTTTCTGGGCTAGTACATTAAAAGTTAGTCAGAAGTGGGTCTATTTCAGTGGCTGAACAAGTCATAGCTGACACAGCTGCTATACATTGAAAATTTGTGCTGCTTTGAGAGACTTTTCATCTATCTCTATTTTATTATTCTCTCAAGGAGTAATGGTGACTCAGAATGAATAAAGCTAATTTATGAAAGTCCTTCAGTTTCTATAGCTGTACGTTCAGACCCTTAATTGTCTAGATTAGTGTGAGAGTTACATATTTAATAGATGTCACCAAAAACTGGGAATAAACCTCTTAAATCCAATGTAGTATTAAGAAGCAGGCATTCACTTTATTGCAATGCTGGATGCATGGGGGATAGCTCCACCTATCATCGTGCATGTCCTAGGGGCTGCTTGCTAAAACTTTTATTTCTCTATTATCTACATATGCATTAAATTCTAGGAAATGATCATCCCTATTCACCAATTTCCTGGACCTAATTACAATATGCCCACCCTCACGCACAGGTGACCTCTGTCCCTTTCGTGGTCTCTGGTGGTCTTTTTGAGACCCCCTGGTAGTTGTCTTCCGGGGAGTCACTTCCATACATGGCTTCATTTTGACTCAGTAGGCCCTGTTTTGGTTCTACTGTCCTGCTTCAGCGAGTTCCACGAAGATACGGTGGACCTTATCTTTGCCTTCTACTGGTGTTTGCTCCTCTCGTCTGTATTCTCTCATAATATACCAGGAACAAGAGTGAAAATATGGCCTTGGATGCATCTTCTTCTGGGGTTTCTTGTAACAGTTATGCTAATGTTAAATTGTGGCCTCTGGGATCAGTCCTGATTGATAATAAGGAAGGATTTATTTTATTTTATTTTATTTTTGGAATATTCATCTTCACTTATTGGTGTAGAATCACCATAGATTCTACCATATGTCATACCTGTTTTAAATGGAAAACTAACTGGTCTCCCTTCTGAAAAGTAGTGAGAAAAGTAGTGAAAAAGTAGTGAAAGTGAAAAATGTAATGACAAATTTAAACAAATTCAGCATCCTAGTATTCATAAATTTTGTGCTATACATATCCATGAAGAAAATGCATGCTGAACTAAAAAGCAGGGGAAGATCCAGAGAAGAAGTTAATGCTGTTGAAGAACTTGGGTCAATGAGCTAAGAATTTTAGCTAATAATCTTAACCCAGTGAGCACCCATGTGATCCAGGAAGGGAAAAATATGATTTTTATCAACTGATTTGTGTTTAAGGGGGAGGATTATTTAATTTAAAGTCTTGATTTGCTTTGAACAAGGTTTTATTGGGAGGAAGGGAAAAGACAAGAAAGAGAACTATGTCAATATAACTTCACTGTTTTAAAGAAAAAAGAAAACTTCAGGCAGATAAGGCAAACATTTGTCTTTTGCTGCTGTATCCTGTTGATCAATCAACACTGATTGAAAAAAGGAAATGATGCAAACAGTTTATAATGACATGTCTCTACTCTTAACTTAGATGCTGTCTTCAATAAATCACAGCATGTCTTGAAATAGTTTAAATTACAAGACTCAACTTGACTGTTAGGCTGCCTTGATAAGCCATGCTATGTCTGTGTGATATTAATTTAGGCACAGTTGGATACCATCAAGGCTAACACCAAATCTCAGAAGTCTTTGTAGCTGCTAAATCAAAGGTCACTCATCATTTTTATAACTTGCCTATAATATATGTGGGCTGAAGCAATTATGTGAATAAATTAAAAGCCAAAGAGTAAAAATGGAACTATCATATCTCCTAAATTAATGTGTATCTGCATTTACGTCAATTATGAGTATTTTACAAATGTTTTCTCAACATGTTCCAGCTGCTATATGTCAAAATTCACTGCTTGCACTAAAGAACTCAGGAGCAGAAACTCATCATGCTATATAGGTCCAGCTGAGAAAATGACAAGATTTCTGAGCTCAGCTGTAACCTAGAAAAGTAAGGCAGACAAAAAAAAATGGAAAGACCCAGTATACAATGAAAAAAAAAAAAAACATAGAGAAGCATGAACATAGGATGTGTAGAAAAAGAGAAAGTTTCACAGAGATAAGTAAGCTAGGAGGGTCAGACATAATCATTCTGAGAAAGAAGGAAATGAAAAAGTTGATAGCATGAAGAAGCTGCAGTAGATATCTTTAACTGTATCATCCTGATATCTAAATATGATTTGGGTTTCCTTTGGACTTCTTTTCAGATGATTTACATGAAAAGTGATAAAAATCTCCATACTTCCCATCCAAATAATTTATATCTTGACTATCTAGTTTATATGACTCACGTATTTGAACAGAATATTTGCAATAGAAGTTCAGGGGAAATGTTGTAGCAAGAAGATATTGAGCTATGTCATCTTATTTTGCAAATGTTAAACTTCTCTTTTTTTGAATGCATGCAAACTGTATAATTACTATGATTTATTATTATGTGTTTGCTATGCTACTCCAAGAAAATTAATCTATTATTGTAATTTCTAAGAGTAATTTCCAGAAGAAAAGTCACATTTTAAGCCAATATTTTCTGTTTTCCAAAAGCCTTTTTTTTAACCTGAGATGAAATAAGTCTTGATTTTGGCTAAAGGAGACTTTACATTTGTGTGAAGATGTAATGTGAAGATAATAAATAGGCACAGATTTACCAGGATTTGGGTAGGTAAGGAAGCAAGCATCCACCTCCTGCCACATTTTGCTGATTTTTACCAGCAGGCACATACTGTCTGACACACACCATCTGCATGGAGGTATTTCTGCCTCATTTAGCAATTGTGGCTCATATTTCTGTGAATGTGGTTAAGTTACAGCCTATTTGAAAAATTGACAAAGAATCATTTCTACTTCATTTGGTCTGTTTATACATGCCACAGGCCACTGGTGTTATTTCCAAAATACCAGAGGACACCATAAATTTCTTTCTATTAGATGCCAAAAAAAAGCATTTAGACACCAAAGATCTAACCTGATGATTAAACAACACAGATACCACAAGCTATTACCAATTCCCACAGACTTTCCAATTAATGAATTTGTTGAATCCAGTGATCCAGTATAATCTGCCAGATTAAGTAAACAAATTCAAATTTTGATAAAAAGGAAAAAAAGATACACAAAAAATAGGATTCAGTTTAGGTTATAATCATTGCATCCATATTGGTAGTTGTTCTGCTACTATATAATGTGTAGACAGCTATTTCTGATTTTTTTTTTATATCATGAATTGAGATGGTCATTAGGTATAATAAAGTATGCTTCAAGATTCTTATTAATATTCCCCTTCTATTTGTTGTAGTTCTCATTACCATTTCTGCTAAAACCAGAGTTATTCATGCATATAACAAACAAAATCGAAATTCCTTAAAACTAAATATCATAAAAACAACAGGATTTCTGTAGTAGTAATTCAATCCTGCATTAGTAGTAGATGAAAAAATACGAAGGACATTGCAAAACTACTATGGATAAGAAAGCAAACATCAATAGAGTGGAAATTATAGGACAGCAATATTATAATTAGTTTGAATTGTCTTTCAAAGAAAGAATCAAAATTTAAGTAGTATAAATCTTGGACTTACTCATGAGATTATCCTTCTCTCTCTTTCTTTCTCATTCATTCATTCATTCATTCATTCATTCATTCATTCATTCATTCTATAATGTATTTTTAGGGATGAAATTCTACAGCCTGTAGATAAATAAAAGGAATTGAATTGGAAACTTTGTGGAAAATTTTAATAATATGAAAATCTAAACTCTGTCTATAATATGAAAAATATGAATAGTAAATAGCTTTATTAACAGAAAGGGAGAGTATATGTTCAGGTGCATTTCATGTAAGTGAGTGATGAGACTATTGTTGACTTGAAGAACAGCATTAGACTTTAACAGATATAGTAGAATAGTATTTACCACTAGTTACTGAATATGTGCTCAGCTGTTTTCATCTTGATTCAGCAATGAATCACTAGCTAATTGTCTAGTTGAGCCTCAGATGTCCTATAGGATCAACTTGCTTGTTTTTTCTTTCCTAAATTCTGGTAGATCAGAATTAATCCATTTGTAGTTGAAGATCTTCACTGCCTGTCACCTCAGATGACTGTATTTTTTTGGTTCATGTATCTTTCTTTTTCTCTTCTTCCAATATTCTTTTTACTGATTTCATGTTTAAAAAAACAAACAAAAAAAAACCAAAAAAAAAAACTCCACAAAGATATTACTCCTCATGAATGCAGTAATTTGCCTTTGACTACTGGTTATGGGTCTGCATTACCATTATCGAACAACACAGAAACACATGTGCAGGCTAGACACAGAACAGAATTGTATGATCAGTTTCATCTGTTGGGGGAGAATGGATGTAATAGCTTTATTGACTTTCATGTATTTTTGGAATAATGAAGATCTGAATCAAAATATGCTGAGAAAAATCAATGTATATTCACTAACAAAAACATACTGAAAAAAAGATCAATGACAGTTAAAAATTATTGACATTCTATAACTTAAATCTATTCGTTAATCTCAAACTTTTATTTCATGAATAGAATTCAGTATTTCTGTTAGGACTATTAGTCCTGTTATTAGGACTACAGTCTTCTGTCTCTAGTCTTACAACTACAGCCTTCTATCCCTATTTGTGTTAAATAATATCTAATTAGATTTAAACATGATTTTAGGTAAAATAATTCAATTTATTATAATACAAATCTGATTCTAAAACCTTGAAAGAAATTCATATAGCCTACATGACTGCTGTTTAGTTCATTTTAGCTAACCCAGATATTAAAAAGTATCTTGTTTTACTTTTGCATAAAAGTCACAGTAACAACATTAAGTACTTTTTCCAAAAAAACTTTCAGTAGCTCTGAAAAAAAAAATCAATAGTGCATTTAATATGAAAGATTACACCTGAATCAGTTTTAGTTTTCTTTACTGGTGACAGGCCAGTTTATGACAGCTGTGAATTACGTTTATAATGATTTTTTTTTCTACAGACATTGAACTTTTTTAAGAAACTAATTCATCTTCATATAATTGCCACATGATGTCTTAAAGCCTGGAGAAAAGAGTATTTTGTTGTGTTCTTTTTTTCCACAAGAGACACAAATGTCTCATAAGGAGAAATTACACTGAGGCCAGGTTAGCTATTCCAGTTAATCTGATTAGATATAAATGGCATCATGAAGCCCACTAAAAGAAATAAATCCATGTCACATTGTGCTGAGTGCTGCAGTTCAGTTGCAGATTCATCCCTTATGGACGCTTATGGATTTAACATGAAAAGAATTCAATTACTTTGCTCCTCAGGCCAAATTCACTTACAAAGCTATATTGGAATACATGGGAACAGGCATTTCTTTAGAGAAGGAAGCACAGAAAACACCAGTGAGAATGATGGTGTTGGATGTAAATAAATGCAGTGGCATTTTCAAAAGGAAATAACATGAGAGGCATCACAAGCTGTTTTCTAGGAAGGGTAGCAAGGAGGTGCCATTCCTATCACCATGGAGCATGTGAGATTGTCCCTGAGCCACCACTTTCTCTCAGGTAGTGAAGAGGAAGAAGTTGTAGTGGCCTCAAATCTGGCTCTGGTATGAGCAGGGACTGGGCAGGAGGCATTGCTGCCAGCTGGCCATGCCTTCCACATCTGGCACCAGAAATTCTCACTGTCTTCAACATAAAAAGCAATGCCTTTGATATAGATAGATAAGATTTTGTTTCCCTTAAAGATCTTTATCTGGCAAGTTTATTCTGACATCTAAGTTGATATATGCTAAACAGAAAGATTGTAGGAAAAGCCAGGGATTCCCATGGCATGTTGAAATTCTCCTTCCTCACAGACAGAAAGCTCTCACATTTTAATAGATGGATGCTTTTTCTCCTAAAATCTTTAACAAATACTGCTATCCAGAGCTGTGACCTCTCTCTTACAACCCCGAAGCCAGTGAGACCCATTTCAGACTGGCTAAGACCAGTTCAGGGTGAACCAGATCCGCCCAGACCAGCCCACACAGGCACCTGGTGCTCCGTGGTTGCTTCATAACCATGATGAACATCCCATTTAGGGTCCCAGCATGAGTTTCAGCAAGGGTCAGGGTTTGGGCAGTACTGCATTGCCAAAGCTTCACTGTGATCTCCTTTTCCTGTCACTAAGAGATTGAAAGAATTTGAAGTCATTGTATACCTGTTATTACTATGGGTCATCATCCAGAGAATGTGAAGCTGTTGAATTGCACATATGAAACACAAAATATTTTGTTCCTAGCAGTTAGCAATAACCATAATTGCCTATGTTTTAAATGCTGGCATCAAATTAGACATATCTCTGACCTTAGTAGACAATGCATTTTAATAATGCTTTTGAGTGTAAAAGATTTTACTAGTATTAAATAAACAATTATTAAATAGACAATGCTATCACGTTTGTTATTGGAGTAGAAATTATGTTCATCAAATTTCATTATATTTTTTAAAGGCTCATTAAAGGATAAGCCCTTTTTTTTTTTTCTTCCATGCTGTCAGACATTTGTATTACAAGATCTGTCATGCATATATGTGGTGTGGACAGTATGGAAATATACATTCTCATCTTTTGAACTCCAGTTTTTCCTTCAATCTTTCATAAAAATAACATAAAATAAAAATACAATATTATGTTTATCTTTGACATTTGCAGTCTATAACTGAATTTCATGTAAAGTATGATGGATGTGGTTAAGACTTAAATAGCATGTAGCACAGCAAAATTTTATTAAGTAAATCAAATCATTATGTTAAAATAAATATTTCAAAGGAGTGCAACCACTGTTTCAGAACTTATCTAACACAAAGGTTTTATAGCCACTATGCTGGCAGGGAGGAGAAGTTTTGAACTGCGCAGGAAAAGGCATGGAATCCAGTCCTGCCACCTCTTCCCTGATCTCTTACCCTTTTATCTGTACATATTTTAAGTGATTCTTGGAACTCTGAAGACTGAGAAAGAATACAGTACTTCCTTTTCTTTTTTTTTTAAGTAATGATTTGTCAAGTTTTTCAAAGATGGAATAGGATAGAAATTGTCTAGAAAATACAATTAAACAAGTGTTAGATTGAGAAGTGAGAACTCATGAGGTCAAACTTATCTTCTGCCTCAGTTTTGTTATCTGCCTCTCAGGCTGAGATATAAAATAGAAGTTTAACAAAGAAAGAGAGGTGCAGGAAAGTTCTTGCAGGAGTCTGTGGAAAGAGCTCCCTTCTCATGGTACTTGGGTCCTGCTAGTTCCATATACTGGGAACAGTGAAACTGCATGGAGACTTTCTGCCTAAGCAACTCTCTGATTTACTGGTTTGGAGACTCTGAAGAGCATTCTTCTAGTTATACCTTTTAGCTGTAGAAATGTATGTATTGATATTGTTGACTTGGTGGACATTTGTCCTCTTTTCTGAATGATATTTGAGGTAAAGATGTGTTTTAAAGTGTAGCTGGGATAGGACCTGAATTTCTCATGGAGTCACAAAGGCTCAAAAAGAAGATATATGCAAGAAAGGAAGAGAGAGATAATGGATAAAATTAAATAAAATTAATAATATAGGGAGATCTATGTGGCATATCTGCTTGGAACCGTTAGACTTAGACTGTTTCTTTGGGACATATATGGAAGTATGTTTTAAATATAGAGTTTTTTCAGATGTTTTCAGTTGAGATTTCAATGACTGATTATATAACATTAATAAAATTGGGGACAGTAAACCTAGAGATAGTTCTACTCTGACAGAAATCTCTGAGAACAAAGAGTATTACATTGCTAAACCAGTTTTTCAATTTTAAATTTTAGAACAAAATAGCTCAATTTGAAAATAAAAATGGATTGCAACACCCACTGACTAAATAATTCTTGAAAATATGACATCAGAGCAAGTCTTGTTCATTGCAAATAACTTTAAATACCTATTGCCTGAGTATATTTAATAATCATTTCTGCATATCTTTTTTTAACACACATTTAATTAAACAAGAGTATATTCTAATTACATAGGAAGACAGCAGACCTAGAAAAAAACAAGTGAGCTGTCCTACCTAACAGTGATGATAATCATTTAAAAACTAACCAGTGGAATGGTTTCCTATGCTTGATCAACTTAAAGCTATCAAAGATAGTTCTTATGATGTCACTGTTCTCAGTGTCAGGAAGCCTACTAGGCTAATAACATCAAAGTTCATGCTAAAATCAATGGAAGTTTTACCTAAATTAGTGTGACAAGTAAATTTTAGGTCAAATAAAAAATATTTTTAAATATATACATATATATATATATATTTCTGTTCCTCCATCTCTTCCTTTCATATTCCTCTCTTTAACGTTCTTGAGATCAATATCTTCTTGATAACTGAAGTAGATCTACTTCAGTCTATTTTAAGCTCACTTTTACCAACTGAAATTGTGGCTAAAGCATAAATAGCTTTGAAGGAATAGGTCCTTACATGGTCTTGCTCAGTTACCTTTTGACTTTCTTTGTATCACTGTATAACAAAAGTCATGCTTTGAGATGTTTATCTCAGTATCTCCAGATAATTTAACTCATAGATTATTTTATTGCATCTCTCTTATACTTCTTCCTCTTTTGTTAAATCAAAAAAATTCTTAGACTCAGGGAAAGCTGCTTCATTCATCACAAGATGCTATTTGGAAAATCACATTTGGAGAATATTGATGTAATTGCATTTCCTAGGCAATAAGTTGCTGGAATGGGATTATGGTGTCATTCCATTTATTCTAGTGTCAGTAGTATTGATTTCTCCTTTAAGAGATTTGTGTATTCATTTACTTTTTATATGATCTATATTTACAGTATAGTTCTTTTGTTTTGTTAACAGGACTATTTTTCCTTTGATATTTCCAATTCTATTGTCAGCAATGATGAGAATTATTATACTTGTTTAGGTAATTTCAGAAAAATTATGCTCATAATGTAATAATCACATAAAAATCTTCATATTATGAAAACGATTATGATCATATTTCCTAAGGCAGAATTTGAGCCAATTTATTGTGATTGTACATATTTTATATAAAGATATCAGTTTATTCTACAGGATATGAGGTCAGACCATATTAGATGTAACAATTTTATTATGATCCTATGTTATTTAGTATCTCTGTTTATCCTCTGCTGTATTCACCCACATGTATGACTCCTGTATTCTTTGATGGCATTGTCAAATAATTCATCTCTGATCTGTTACAATAATGGTATATTCTCAGAAATGCTGCAACAGAATGATGATCTTACTTAAAGTTCTTCAACAGATACAGAAATTATTTATGCAATCTTAAAAACGTCCAAATGTTCATCAATCTCTAAATGTTCATGTCATTTGAGGCTTCCAGAATTTATTTAATCAAATCAAATCAAATCAAATCAAACTTTTTTTTTATTATAAACAGATCGCATTTTCCTTTACATGAATTTTCTTGCCAATATTTAGTTTGCATTCAAACCAAAAATGTCTTGAGCAGTCATAATCCTGATAGACAACTAAATGAAAACTCTATACTTGGATCTACATTTGCCAAGTTTTAGACATATCTCCTTTGTATAATGTATAGCACAAAGGGATCATGACACTGTGTGGGTACATCAGAGCACTAAATTAATAACCACCTCCCACATCCTCCAAATTTCAGAATTTCAATCAG
>JAUBOD010000752.1:841139-854772 GCA_032353885.1 Nothura maculosa
TGACACTGTGTGGGTACATCAGAGCACTAAATTAATAACCACCTCCCACATCCTCCAAATTTCAGAATTTCAATCAGATCTATCATGTGTTTTAGTCATAAAGTATTATAGGAATAATTATTTCCCATGCAAGGAAATTTAGCAAGGAAAATGAAGCACATGTGGCAGGGCATTTAACAAAGGAAAGAGAGGAAGTGACTAAGGTGATATTCTGGTCAGCCAGTACAGATGCAAATCTATTTTAAAACTAGCATTTCATCACATCCCAGTCAGCTGTTCTGAGGTCAAGTCTACTGGATAACCTGTTCTGTTCACTTCAAGTCTTGGCTTCTTACACTTTTACTACTGCTTGAAAGCCATCTATAAATTTTAAGCGTTTTCTTCTTATACAGGTATCTGATGACAGCTATTTCCAAAAACCCTTCTAAACAATTTTTTCTTCAGAGAAACTCTTTTGCTACTCACTGTTTCTTTGTTATTATGTGATAAACCAGTTATTAGAAGAATGAAATATAAATGTCCACCATGCTGGTCTACATAAAGGCTCTCTGCACCATAGAAATGCTGCAGTGGGGAGCATTTGGGAAAAGTGAGGTCTCACTACAGTATACTAAGATTCAATAAACATTTTACAACCTCTGACAAATTTGCCAAATTGACTAGCTTTTTGTATTGTAGTAATGAAATAAAAACAGCTATGAGATTTTATTGTACTATACCATCCTTAAGTTTTTCAAAGCATTCCAGCTTTCCATTATTCTACCATGTGGAAGCTGACTTTGGACTCTTTTTTCCCCAGATATATGACCTTGCTAAGTTAAATTTTTTAATTGGTCCCATTGCTTCTCTCAAAATATAGGCAGTTTCTATATATTTTGTCCCTTCATAATGCAGCATTTGAATTATGGATATACCAAAATGAACACTGATTTCTAGTATATGTGTATGTTATATAGATATATATATACTCCTGCCACAAGAGACCTATTTTTGTTATAAATTTTTTTTATGTGATAAGCATAGATTTTGAGAATGAATGACCTTTAAATTAAAATGACATTTCTGAGCTTTTAAACCTGGGAAGTTGCAAGGAGGATTGCTAAACACATTTTTTAAATAATTTTATGGAAAACTGAGAATATGTACATTTCTGCATTTAAAATTTGAAAACAGACAGTATTGGGGAAAATAATAATGACGAGAATACATTTCTCATATATAGTGATATGAAGTTCCCAATTTGACAAATGGCAAAATGTATTTTAAAAATTATTTGCAGGATTACGCAACCACAACAAAAGCTAATAATTATATCTAGAATAAGATACACAATTGCTGTTATAGAACCCCTCTTAGTTGTCAGGGGCTTGTGTACAACTCTCATGCTGTGATTATATTGTACATCTGAACAGTAGAGATGCCCTGGCAAGAGGGATTCTGCATAAATCATATCCCTGAACAAAGAGATACATGAGCCACAAACAGAGAAAAGACTCACATCTTTGGTGGATAATGTCTGCTAAATACCTTTTAATTTCCAGCTACATAAACCTCATAAAACTCATATGTCTAGTGCATATGAGTTTATCTTGAAGGATCTTACAATATATCTTGAAATGTATACCACACCAACAGAACAGTGTGTGCACAGAATGAGACAAGATGTTGAAGGTGCTCTCTCCTGGCTGGGGAATTTAGATGCGTGTTAATCCTCCTTTCTGCAGTAGATTATGACTGGACAGGTTTCTCATGTTATATTCCTCATTGTTGCAGCTCTTTCTATCCACTGATTTAATAATCAAATATCATTCGGCAAGATACTACCAAGTGCTACAGTGGCATGCATTGCAGGACAAATTACAGAGCTCAGGGAAAAGAGAGATAAATAAGCAAGAGGAAGACCTTCCACTTGTTGAGGAGGATTTGGTTAGGGATCACTTAGGCAAACTGACCACCCACAATGGGCCCCGATGGGATACACCCAAGAGTGTTGAAGGAACTGGCGGAGGTTATTACTCAGCCTCTCTCTGTCATCTTCAAGAGGTCATGCAGAGCGGAAAAAGTGTTGGAGGACTGCAAGAGAGCCAACATCACTCCAGTCTTCAAAAAGGGCAATAGGGAGGAGCCAGGCAACTACAGGCCAGTCAGGCCCACTTCTGTCCCTGGTAAGGTAATGGAGTAGCTCATCCTAGAGAGTGTCTCTAGGAATGTCAAGGAGAAGGAGACTATCAGGAGTAGTCAGCATGGGTTCACCAGGGGAAGTCATATCTGACAAACCTGATAGCCTTCTATGATGGGATGACTGGCCAGCTGGATGTGGGGAGAGCCATTGTCTACCTTGACTTCAGCAAGACTTTTGACACCGTCTCCCATAATATACTCATAGAAAAGCTCCAAGACTACGGTCTGGACGAGTGCACAGTGAGGTGGATTGAGAACTGGCTGGATGGCAGAGCTCAGAGGATTATGACTGGCTTCTGGAGAGGGTCCAGCAGAGCGTGACAAAGATGATTGAGTGGAACATCTCCTGTATGAGGAGAGACTGAGTTGGGCCTATTTTCTCTGGAGAAGAGAAGGCTGAAAGGGGATCTGATTAATATGTGTAAGTACCTGAAGGGAGAATGTAGGGAAGAAGGGGCCAAACTCTTCTCATTGGTGGCTACTGACAGGACAAGGGGTAATGGGTGTAAGCTTAAGCACAGGAAGTTCTATCTGCATGTGAGGAAGAACTTTAATATGAGGATGACAGAGCCCTGGAACAGGCTGCCCAGAGAGGTTGTGCCGTCTCCTTCTCTGGAGATCTTTAAAACCTGCCAGGTGCCACATGTCCTGGGTGTCCCTGCTGGAGTAGGGAGGTGGGAGTAGATGATCTCTAGAGGTTCCTTCCAACCCTAACCATTCTGTGATTCTGTGATTATATAAATGGCAAGTATATTCCTTTCTGTAGCTTTTAATTGAATTTGAGTTTTCCTCAGGAATTGGGTAGCAATTGGTGGTGAGGCTTGAGAAAAAGTGACCTTGTGTCTCTTAAGTCTACAGAGTATCTTTTTTTTTTAAATGCCACTATATTTTGTTCCTTCATGTGCGAAATTGTCGCCAGACACAGTACTGGAAATTTTGCGCTAAGGTTCACCATGCCATTGTGAAGGTGTTGCTTTCCTTTCAGAATGGTCAGATAAACTGCAATTTGGGTGTTGTTTTTTGTACCTAAACATTCCTCTCTCCACCAGCATAATGCTTCAGTTCATTGATTAATCAGTAGTAATTTCTGTCTTTTATTTTTTTTAATATGGTTGCAGTGTTTAAGATACCTAGCACAATGATATGTAAAGTATTTCTCACTTTCTTCACAGAAGTTATGAATAAATTGATTGGATTTCAGCTTAAGAGATACTGTAGCAGAACTAAATGCCAAGTAGAAATAAGTGTCAAATATGCTGTCAAGGATTAATGATTTTCTACTCCAGATGCCAGAGATCAAATCAGATGATTCAAAATACTATTTTCTCTGTCTTTACTGTTACTTTTACTGTAAAAACTGTGGAGATTTAAAAAAGAAAAAAAATCTTTCTTGTTACCTTAGGGTGTTTTAGTGATCAGTCCAAATGGCAAATTCTCATTTTGCCAGAAACATACGCTCTAGTTGGAAATGGTAATGAAGTAAAGCCTAGATGATGCTGATGAAAAAGGATAAAGGATATCAGACATATATAAGTGTACTGCAAAATAAATTGTAAATGTATTTTCTAATTCTTCATACTGCTTAAAATAGTAGTAAGCAATAGTAGTAAGCAGAGAACAGCCGAGCAAAGAATATTTAGCATTTTGACCTGTTCAGAGTAAACAACTTTGCAAACTAATACAAAAACCACTTTACAAAGTTGTTCATGAAATTATTCATGAAAGAGATTAGTTGAAAAATTTACTCATTATTCATAACTGATGGCAAACTCTTTATGCTAACTCATTTTAGTCTATTGATTGCTGTGCTGTGTTTCCAAAGGGCTAATTTTCTCATGCTACAATGTAATACAGTGAACCATAACCTTTTTAAGGTGTATATATTATTGCTTCAGCCTCTGGATATACAAAATTGTCTTGGGATTATCAAGCTATTTATTTACCAGCACTGAAAGTACTTATCTACATTATAGAGAATCGTTTCTGCTCCCTGCTCTGATCACAATATAGTTTGTAAACAGGAAAGTAATGAAAGTATCTTTAAGAGGTCTACACCATCTGTTCTGTGAAGGACCTTTGAACAATTATATTTTCACAAGTTTTTGAAGACCTTCTTAAGGAAGGCATTCTTATAGATAGAAAACAACTGACAGAAATATTTCTGGAAACTAGTGATAATGGTCACAAATAATATTAAAGTCAATTGGTCATTTAAAATCCAGGGTACATTTGCAAGTCTCTTTCACAAGTCTAACTTTTGATGGTAATTTATTACTCTCGCTATTAACAGGAGCTGTTTTGCATTCTTAGTATATTTACAATGTTTGCAAAGATCTTAGTCTTCTCTAGAACTTGTTTTGTCAGAACATGACCTTGGGAGTAAAACTAGCATGATGTTGACCAAAATTTTTGCAACACCATAGACAAAAATGAATTCACATTATCAGCTAATAATTATTATATGGTAAGAATTGTGGATTATGTATCTTCTTGATTTTTATTATTGCACAAAACGCAACAGAATTCCCAAATAACTCAACCTTTGCTGTTCTATAAAAGTATTTCTCCTAACCCAAGAAGAGCAGCTTTCCAAATATTTTTACATATTTTTAACTGACAACAGAGAAAGAGTAAAAGGAGTTAACCAGCTATGTTGTTTAATGTTTAATTATTGTTTTACTCTTTTTTCCTTAAAAACATTGATAAAAAGCAATCAAATTCTGCATTTTCCAAGTCTCTTTTCACCCATAAAAGAAGTGACGAAGAAAAGCAAATGAGAAAAAGCAGATTTCCACTGTTAAGCAAGCAAAATTGTGCAGCAGACAGCAAAAGAAGCAGAAAAAGATTGAGAGAGCCCTGGAGATACCAGGTTTAGCCTGAGTAGGAGAAGTTAGCTTCATCATCTGGCAGAAATAAAATAAAACTGAAAGATAGTAGCTGTTGTCTTAAAAATACCGCCTGCTGGTATGCCACTGGTTGGTTTACAGAAAGAAAGAAAAGATGATTTTTTTTCTTGTTTCCATGTTGATATGTTCTTTTTACTCTTGTGGGATATATATTTCTCAAAGAGTGGCTTTTGTTTTTCTATTTTGGTGTAATCCATCACTGACCCTAGAGTGCTCTAAAAGCTAAATCACTGTGTACCATATTCTACTATGGCTTGTTCTTAGTGAAAAGTCAGATTATTACTTATGTTCTGCAGGACATCTTAGGAGCTACCAACCCCTGTAGGGAGGCTAACAGCTGACAGGCAGCAACTATACATGTATTCCTGGTTTAGCACAAATTAAATAATAGAAACACTACAAGTTGTGATTTAAGCTAATTGAAAAGTAGAAAGGGAAAAGTAATTATATATATATTTATCAAAGATAATCACTTTCTATTGCCCTAAATAAGGTCAGATTTCTGAAACACTGAAATAATACTGCAGTATTGACGATCGTAGGCTTTTTTTTTTATACCCACTCACTAGGTAAGAGTTCCCTTCATGCTTTCATCTAGATCCAAGTTCAAGTACCTGAAATGCCAATAATGCATTGGCACTTCTTAGGTCACTTCTTACATGATACAATAGAAGGACGCTTTCTTTGTGTCACTCAAGCATGATGGAGATAATGCAAAGAGGCAATGTTTACAGACACGCTCAGAGTGTTAAAACTGATTCACTGGCATATTTTGAATCTTGTAATTCAGAAATGTGTAATCAAAACTATTGAACTGGATCGTTGGTCACTGTTTGGTTGGTAATAAGAGTCTCTAATGTAAAAGTCCTTGCACTGGTATCTTCTGCTGGATCAGATGAGACTCCCTGAGCTGTTATTGCAGTCAATTCCTACATCCAAATGCACAGTGATCTTGTGAATCCCAAAAAAATGCATGATCCATCACTACTGATTATCTTATGTACAGAGAGCTCCTATGTGCCTTATATATGTCCCAAAGACTGTGCTTTATTTCATTTGTGCACCAAATAAAATAAAATAAAAAGTCTAGCGTAGCTGTGGATGAGTTAGATTATGTTATATTTTTATCCATTTAATCTCACCACAAATAAAATGAACTTTATAGCTCTTTCCTTTTTCTTTTCTCACATTGTGGAATAAGAACAGTTATCCACAATCCATAAGAATAAGCTTGAACACACGGAATAATATCTCCTTAATATTCCCTTTAATTCCCCTTAATATTCCCTTAGATAAGAAGACAATTTGAAATAAATTAAGAATGGCATAAAATATAGTAACATCTGCAATTAAAAATCTGTAACTTACTCATAAAGTGAGAGATCTCAAAATTTTGGAAGAACTGGCAAGAGGCGCATACTTACCATTATCATTGAAGGGTTGACCATTAAATGGAAAACTGTACAATTTGAAAGGTATTCATGAAAAATCCAGCAAACCTGTCTGTGCACAAGCACAGTATGTATATGTATATATGTGATATGTATATATATATGTGTACAATATGTATATATATGTGTATACATATATAGAGATAGAGATGTTTCTGATATTTTTGTTTAGAATTAAACCAGTTTCTGAAGTGAGAAAGAGAATATGCATGTGGTAACAAACATTGAGCTCTGAAATAAAATGCAGGGGACTAAATCCCCAATTGGTATTATTTAGCTCGGTCTATCCTGTAATGTTGCATAGTAAAAACATTCATGCACTGGGAGTGCAGTCAAGATTGTACTCCTAAGAGATTAGAGTCTAAATCAACTGTATCTGCATGTAGAACTAAGCATCAGGTGTGTGCATTACTAATACCCTGTGAGGTGGGGGTGTGAGGAAGAAGTCATTTCTACATCAAAGCAATACATCCCAATCTGTCTTTAGTACAGTTTTAATAACTGTTCAATTGCTTTCTCCAGAATCAATGTCTTACACCTCAGAGTGTAAGGGGACACATAGGGATTTGCAATTCTTATAGGTAATTTCTGAAGAAGGATTTGTCAACAGATGTTAATAAATTTAAAAGTGTTTGAAAATATTAAAATGACAGAAACAGACCATTATTTAAATTGAAAACAGCTAAAAACACAATGAAATGAAACGTTCTTCATAAGAAAACTCAGAGAAGCTAATTCATCAAAATAATTTAATACATATTGAAAAATATACCAGCAGTTACAAGTAAGGTCAGAAACTTCTGAGGAACTGAAGGAAGGTATGCTCAACTTGGCCTGAAAAAGAAAAAAAAAAAGGATGAATTGGAGATCTGGCACTGCTGGGATATTTTTAATGATCTGTAGAAGGGTATGACGTGTTTTTTCTCAGAGGCAACCCTTAGCTAAATGCAACAACTAAGATAATTCAGCTTAGTGCCTGAATCCTTAACAGAGTAGAAGGAAGATGGTAAAAGATAATGTCCCAAACACACAAAGCTTATGTGAGGATATCAACAATCTTTTAAAAAGCCCCATCAACTTCATCAAGGTTCAGAGATTTAGACATCTACCCTAGAAGAACTTTTAGAAATAGTGCATCTATGTTCCCTGAAGTTCAGCTGTTTTAAGCCGTTAATTTTATTTGGTGATATTATATATGTAGCCAGAGAGTAGATACGAAAAATTCCCACTTTGAAATGCTTCCACTGTGATTAGGAGGCAGTGCAATCACTTGTCTAGCTCTAAGCTGTGCAAGAAAAAAATATATATATATCCACTGTGAAGTCAGTATATCTGGACAGTGTAAGTGTTCTCTGTTTATTTGAAAAGATATAGGAATAAATTTTGTGTCACTTAAGGAATTGTCTTTCTTTCACATGGCTGCATAAGGGCAGTCCAAAGCAGCAGATCACATTTTATTAATTTAGCATGGAACTTCATTCTTGTTTTCAGCGGAGTGAAGCATGATGAAGCAAAGGTTTAGCTCACAAAAGAGAAGCACATAGGAAGCTATTTAATTCACCAAGGTCATAAGTTCACCACAGCTGCCTTCACAATGGATACTTTGTTGTTTTATTTTGCAAAGCTAATTGGGCTTAGAGCTGAGATAGCAGTTATCCACCATTTAATCACAGGTGAAGCATTTCAAAATGGGAATCATGCCTTTACACACACTCTTTCATAGTGTTTTCCTGCCAACACTTATCTCCTACATTGGCAAAGAACCTTCTAAGAAATTAGCTAGGGAGTTGCTGAATAACATAGGTCATTAATGTATTTACAAAAGCAATCTGTATTTTACAATGGCTATGTTATTTAAAAGAGCTTATGTCTAGAAATGACATCGTAACAGACCCCATTATCTTTTTGAGCCTGCAAACCTTGCTATTTCTTCAAAATAGTTGCCTTGAGTATCTTAAGAAAGGTTAATATAAAAGCCAGGGAAATATGTAGTCGCAATCACAACAGATTATATTTGTGTTTTTGAGTGATGAATAGATGAATACGATGATTTGCAATGAATAGATTTGCAAAGCTACTGTTATTTTAAGAAAAAAATATTATGACAATACTTGATCACAAACTAAGATTATTTTGGCGAGTGACTAGATAGACTAGCTATACTAGCCTAATAATTGAATTTGATAAAAAGGAATAATATTTAGATTGTTTTTTAAGTTTTGCAGACAGCATGAAGGTGACTAGAGCTAAAGAAGAAATTAGATAAGCATTATTCAGGTATATTTAGCAATTGGAAAGGCAAAAAAAATTTTAGAACATTTTAATTTTGATAAGAGTCAGAAAAGATAAAATCTGATGGCAAGGCATAAAACACATAGAAGAGACTAGACTGCAGCTGGCATGTGTTTTCTTAGATTAGATCATCTAAACAAAAGGTTTGATGGGCTTGTCCAGAAAGTAGTCTAAAAAGAGGGCTGGAAAAGAGTTTGTGGATTTTTAATATGAGGAATTGTGGATTTATTGTTGTTAATTAAATTAATTAAACTTTCCTTTTGCAACTCTTTAACGTTTAGCTGTTGACTAGAAAGTCTGTTGTAGTAATTACACTTTCTGGCATGGAAATACTTCTTGACATTGAAGGGATATTTCTGCTAAGGCAAATTGGAAATGTTTGCTACGCTACTTGAACTGTGTTCTGGTAGCGCAATCCACCATGTCTCTAGGTGAGAGGAAGGGTGAAAAAACAAATAATTTATTCTTTGTTCCTGAGTTAGAATACAAATTCCTGCTAATGATACTAAATTTTCCAGAAGTTTACAATGAGCCTTATAACTAATAGAAGAAAAATCTTTTTTACTTCACTCCTCCTTATCTTAAACTCCTGCTTCCATAAATGTGATTCTTCTAGGATCTAAAGGCTAGTATTTTGCCCTTATTTTCAACTCCATTGTTTTGCTTACTTAACGTATTTTGTAATGTAAGTGTCAAGGATTTAAGGCAAGAATGATCACTTGATACTATTAGTTCAGATTTTCATCAAGGCAAACTAACGTAATAGAAACAAACCTATTATTTAAAATACTATATATTGTTATGACTAATGTTGAGTCACTGGAAGTTCTTGTTAGCTTACCATTGGGTACTGTTATATAGGGCCAAGATTCTGTACATTCCAAGGAAATTTTAAGCTTGCAAAGTAAAAAAGGTTTACTAAATCCTCCAACTGCAGTTTATTTCCTTCCATTTATCTTCCCTTCAAATGCAAAGCAGTCTAAAGAGCTGACCCAAAGCTGAGGCTAATCTTCAGTTCCTGAAAAGTGCTGAGCATATCCTGGAATGCATCTGAACTTTCTTTGTGCTTGGAAAGAAATCATGCTTATGCATCTTATCCCAAAATATCATAACAAGACCTGTCATCACCTCTTATTCTTCAGAAAAGTGAGCAAATACTCTGCCATCTATCTTTTAATCTCAGCACACAATAATTATTGTTAAGATTGATCTGCTGAAATTAGAGCTCTGTTTTTTTATAAAGTGGTAAGAGATACTGATTCAAAATAATCCATCTAAATTGTAAGGCTTACCATTATGTCTGTATCTCATTTTATCTTGTACTTGAAGATACTGATGAGAATTCCATTCCTGGTTGACTTTGAAGTTGTGACATTAAAATAGCTGTATGTTACAGAATTTTTTATATATATTAATGATAGCATCAATAGCAGAAATGGTTCTGAAATATCAGAGAATTTGATGAAACTCTGTATTTATTTTATGTTGGGTAAGCTCACTGTTTACAGAACTCAGATGTACTGAAATACTTTGATTTTAAATTTGTTCTCAGTGGTGTTCTCAGGAGGGCAAGCAAGAATACATTCTTTAGAAATAGTTGATGTAAAGCATAAAATCCTCAGTTAATGAGGAATTTTTAAGTATAATTCTGGATCACTCCAGAGGTGTCCAGATATGTCCAGAGCTGAGTAGAGGGGGAGGATCACCTCTCTCAACATATTTCAACGTTCTTCCTAATGTACTCCAGGATCCCATTGGTCTTCTTGTCCACTAGGGCACATGGCTGCCTCAAGGTAGGAGAGAAAGATAGAAGTAGAAAATGTCCTCCTTTTTTTCTTCAGTTTTGGAATTGAAGGTCTGAGGGAAATTCTTTTTTCTGAGCAATTATATGGAGAAATTACCTTTTATACAAATCAGGAAAAAGTTAATCTGGTTGCCTGCCGAGCAAGCATTTCAAAACATGGTGGTGATAGCCAGAGAGTCAGGATATGGTCTAAGTGAATCAGAAAGTGTAATTATTGTTTAATTTATATTTAAACAATTGAAGCAATTTTGAGTTGATATTATTATTAGTATATTAGATATTAATATTACATATTATTAGTAACTATAATATGAAAATCCTGCTTTTGCAGCATTTGCTTCAATTTATCATTGATTTTCTATATGGTAACTGTTTGACACCTTGTGCTATCAGAAGTTGTAAATGTTCATGAATATCCTACCCTGAGTCAGCTACAAGTAAGAAAAATGTTTCATTCTGTTGAGAAAAAGACCTGTGGTAGTGGAACTATCATAAGCTGACTTGGTATAAGGTACAAACGTCCTGTTTCTGTCCTGCTTTGATCACGTTCAGTTTTTGGAAGGCCTTCAGTCTATGATAATTATGAAATCTTTTAATCTAGCATGAAATGTGAGATAAGCCACTTAAAGATGCATCACAGCATTTTGCAGTAAACAAGAGGATTTACATATTCAAGAAGTGCTTCAGCATCATAACCTCTACTTCTGAATTCCAAGCAGATGCTGTTGGTAGCTGCACCTCTGTGGACCTTACTGGACCTTATCAACTGAGGGAGCTTAACTGATATGGTTTTAATTTTGAAATAATTAATTATGCATCCTGAAACAATTATATTATGCCACATTTTCCTGAGATTTTTTTTTCCCGTTTAATAAATGATCTTCTATATGGAAAACATTATGTTGCAGTGAGGTGCCATAATTTCACCTCCCTTTTGAACAGAGAATGGAAAACAAACAAAAAAAAAACACTCTTTTTTCTAGAATAACATAACCAATACAACTTTTAATAAAATTACAGACCTACCAAACATAAAATGTTACAAAACAAATCAAATTAACTATCAAGACATGACAGCAATATTCACTTGCCTTCCTCAAAACATAGGAATAAAGAAAAGGAGAAGGAATCTTGTTATTTTCGATTCTCCCTGAACCTTACTAAGACTTTTTTATTTCCTTGTAATGTTCTTCAAAATAGCAATATGCTATGAAACCAAAATAAATCAGATGCTATCAAACTATTTTTGCTCTTACTCAGTTATTTTAATTGTAAATTCGCAAGTGCATGGTGAGTCAGATTTGTCTATACATCTCTTAAAACATGTATTAATATAATTTTGTTAAGTTTCTGTGATGTGGCACAGATAGAAGCAAAAGAGCTCTTTAAATGAGTAATTCACTACAGAAGTTGCCACTCCTATAAAAAGCCAAATATTGCATTTTAAGTACAGGTATGTACAAAACCAATTGTTATTTCATTATATGTTTGAACTATATTTTGAAAAGTGTATTTTTAAATATAACTAAGAATTGAGATACCATTCAGTCAAGGAATTCAACACTCCTGGATGGGGTAGAGTGAAATAGCTTTCCAAATTTCTTCTAAAAAATCCTGTGATTCTTTAAAATATGGAAAATAATTTAATCTTAATTAATGGCGGTCCACTGTGTTAGTGACTGGCTATAAACAGGTAAAGAACAATTACATTTTACAGATAAATATTGAGAAAATTGGGAAGCCTATGTAGCTTACATCAAATTACAGAATTTGATTTTTTTTTTATATCTACAATAGGAATTTGCTGTATTTTGTAATTCTTCATAAAAGAGAAGTCTGTTGGAAGTAATGAGATTAACAGAAACATCTCAGAAAGTTCCTTTACATAAAGCATGTTCAATGTATTTTCAGTGTTTTGAAAGAGTCTGATATGGGCTGTTTTTAATATGGCCATTATGCGCATGGAAACTGAGACAAATAATGAAGTGTCTTGTTCTGAATCATTAGCATATATTATTCAGAATACAGTTTATGCACCCAAGACCAAACCTAGCAATACACATTTTTTTTACTCATATGTCTATCCTCTGTAATATCCAAGTTCTTAATAACTGGTCAAAGCATAGATAGGAGTACAAGAAATCAACCTCAACATTGAGAGTCTTTACCATGGTTTGCTGACATCCATTAACTTCAGTTAATTCAAGGTCAACTGCTGTTCTGTGTAAAAGAATTGTCAAATAGAGGCTGCCAAATTTTGTTTGTATTTGGCATAGCAATTAGGTTTTGCACAAGCTCAGGAGGTCTAATGCCTCCCAGGAATCTCCTACATGTCATCATCCTTACCAGGGTTGATTATGCAGCTCACGAATCTGAAGAAGCAAATGTTATTGATAATAAAGTAATTAGCAAAATAAATTATTACACATTTCCGGTTTCATAGCTGTTAGAGGGTAAGTATTACTTGTAAGGGGGCATTACATATGTCATAATGCCATGAGGCATTTTACTCATGATGACTGGCAAAGTTTGTTTGCACTGAATGAAGTGATAACAAAGGCAGTGGGTGGACTTCCTTCCTTATGGTATAGTTTTTGTGTATCATCTACCATGCCGAAAGACATGATAAAGAACTCATAGGGAAACGTGCATATGTCATCTTTGCTTCATGAGTGCATTACAAGTAACATCTGCTGTCTTGTGTGCACATGCAGATCATGATGCTACATAATACACGAAAAATGTTACTTTGACACTTTGACCTTCTTGCAGTGAATCTATTCTTGCCTTTGGAAGATCTCCTAGCTATTTCATTTTAATCTGCTGCTTGTTTATCTGTTGTTCTTTCTATTTATTTTAGCTTTCTGCTTCTGTTTCAGAAAGAGTCACAGAATCACAGAATCTTCAAGGTTGGAAGGGACTTCTAGAGATCATCTGGTCCAACCTTCCCGCTCCAGCAGGCACACCTAGAGCAGGTGGCACAGGGCGGCATCCAGGCG
>JAUBOD010000752.1:854872-868109 GCA_032353885.1 Nothura maculosa
CATGTATTTATACATGTTAATAAGATCCCCTCTTAGTCTTCTCTTCTCTAAGCTGAACAGGCCCAGCTCACGCAGTCCCTCCTCATAAGAGAGATGTTCTAGTCTCTTAATCATCTTTTTGTTGCCCTCCCCTGGACCCTCTCTGGAAGCTCCACGTCCTTCTTATACTGGGGAGCCCAGAACTGCACACAGGACTCTAGGTGCAGCCTCACCAGAGCTGTGTAGAGGCACTATTACACACTTACTTACACATACACATATATACATTCTCATACATGCACGCTAAGACATAATGTAGAACAAGGAACTCTACCACAGTACTTTAATATGGGAACATGCCCCTTGGCAGAAGGAAAGTTACATTAAACAGCAGAGAACCCCTTTCAAGAATGGTTTTGAATACATTTTTGCTTTCCAAAAACGTGTGTGTATATATGTATATATATACACATATAAAAATTATGTACAATTTTTTAGCCACCTCTCTACTGTTTTAATTGTCTTAGTTATCAAGAATATATATTTTCCAGCGTAGCATAAATATTTCAGACTAAAAGATTTTCTCACTTAAGAGAAATCTAAGTTTCATAAATTCTTTAAACTAAATTATTTATTTTTAATTAATGTTTTTAATATCTATGCAGTATAATACTCGTACAGCGAACACCTGAGAATTCTGCGGATCTTAAGACAAAATCTATGGCCATTTGTTAACAAGTCTAAATGAACTTGTCTATGTCTTAGAATTTTATTGTGGGGGTCAATAGGCTTGTAAATCCCAATTATATCTGGAATAAGGCACTGTAGACGCCTTGTACTTCTCTGCAATAGATGTTTGATGGTACAGTTCATAGTTCACCTTTTTGGTTAGAATACTAATGCTGTAACCTACTAGCCTTTTTTTTTGTGTGTGTGCATTCTGCATAGTCCAAAGTAGAAATGAATATGACATGACTGCAAAACTAAATGGTGTTGAATGGTCTTCTGTACACTTGTACTACTAGTCTGGTATAGGAATGAAGATTATTAGATTGAACTGTTGTGGCCTTACGTGTAACAGAGAGGATGGAATTTTACCTAATTATCCTTGTGCTGAGCCTCCAAATATGCCTAAAGATATGCCTCCATCAAAATAATAAGCTTTAAAATGAAGCAATATAAAAACAGATAATCCATTTCTTCTGCTGATAGCTTTGTCAGACATAAATTTACTTTGAGGTTAGAAGGTTTGCATTAACCCAGGTGTCATCCATGTAGCCTCATTTGCTTTTTCTTCAGGTTTCATACCCCCTTACTTCACAGCAGGTTTCTCTAGCTTTAGTTTCAGTAGTTATTCATCCTTTTAATTAATAAGAAATGGCTGCATGCTTTTAGTTAATATCAGCATGACAAGTTTAACAGTTCTTAAAACTTGCATACTGTTGTTGCCACTGCCACTGCTTGAACCTAATCAATCATAAGTATCTTGGGGAAGAGGAAAGAAAAGAAATTAAAAACAGAAAAATACTCAGACAAGTGTAGTTGTTCCAGGTCAAATTGAACTTTGCATTTTTTTTTTCCTTTTATAAAATAGATTGCAATCACAAAGCACGTAAATAAAGAGTACTGTCTTTATTTATACTTGTTATCCATTATAATACAAAAACAGTTGCATTGAATTTTAGAAACTGAAGTTTTTATGGACTGGGAGGAGCATAATTTTGGAGTGCTGGGGAAATCTCTCTTCGGTAATTGGGCTATGCAGTTATCTGAATGCTGAGGTTACTTAGCCCATATTTTGTTTGCATCAGAGACACATGGAAAATATTTCTTTCAGTGCCTGGATTTGATGGAAGAATATGAAGTGACTTAAGATTGATCTAGACAGAATTTGAGGATACAGAGAATACACAAATATTTGGCACCAATTTTGGAGAAGGCTGCAGAACATCAAGATATTTAGCAGCTACAGTTTGAACAGCTAACGAAAATACTCAGGAAGGCAACAGAGTATCTAGTGGATGAGGATAATATATTTTGATCTAACTGAGAAAATAAAACTGTTGAGTTGTTCCCAATCCTCAGGGAAAAAAATAATTCATAAGTAATGAAAATAAGAGTCAAACCAGTAAGGTATGAGAGACTCTAAACATCACTTCTTAGAAATGCCACAACAGTACAATTTACAAATAAAGCAAAGGGTTACAGTAAATCATTTCTAAATTCTTGCATTTATTAAAATATAGTAACAGTTTCTCCCTGACAACTGGATATAAATATCTTTGACTGGATATGACATTTAAAAAGAACAGCATACCAGTTTTTTTTTTTTTCTAAATTATGTTCTTAATTATCTTATATCCCAGAATCTGAAAAGTATTTTAGTCTTTAAAATAAGACAAAAGAAAAACAAAACCAAAAAAAAACCTCAAGTGACAAACCTGAATGAAAAGAAACTGGATAGAATACAACACTGCTTAGCTGAAGGCATGGCATGCCAATATTCAGTACAGCTGAACTATTCAATACTTTTGAGTCTTATATAAATCAGGGAAATGATTAGACTAAACTTGTAAGAAGTAAGTTAAGCATTTGCTGCTGAAAGACAGCAAAAACAGAACTCAGCACTGCAGAAGGATCTGAAAGAACTAAAACCACTTGTTTGCTAGAGTTCTAAGTTTGGATAAATCTAATAATAAAAGTTTTAATGATCTCGTAGTTATGAGTTAGTTATAAAAATAAATATACCTAGAAAAGAGAAGCAAAGGAAGGGAGATCAAAGACATTGAAGAAACATGAATTTGACTCTAGGAGAAGAACATTTTTAGCCAGATGGAATCTGTACTATTGGAGGGTTACTATTCAGGCCTCATGGAACACTACATACAGTTCTCATAATCTTGATCAATGAAGACAAGTTAAAATTGAAATAGATGCAGGCTAGAACACTTATAGAGAAGTGGAGAACCAGACTTACAGGATAGGATTAAAAGAATGTGACTTGTGTAGCTAACAAAATGAGAGAAGATTAGTGTGTTCTCCATACCTTTGTCAGAGAAGTAAATTGAAGGTAGGAGGAACTGAAACTGAAGCAGAATGATGGCACAGGTGCAATGGTTATAATTTGGCCATGGATTTTTTTTTTTTTTTAAGTTTCTAATCACTGACAAGTAAATGACTTGGCAAAAATATCTGTCTGCTTTTTAGATAGCCCTAAACTATATTGTTTGATTGAAGGAAAAGCAATAAAAATATTTATGTTAAATTTAACTAAAATAATTTTATCTGATTTGGTATATCTGCTTTTAGATAATGTTTTAAATGTAGGTGTAGTATCAACCTATGTTGATAGCAAGCATACTGGCACATAATGCATAATAGGCAATATAGACTATAATAGGCATAGCATAATAGGCGCATAATGGGTCTACAATGTCCCAAATTTGATGAGTACTTTTTTTCTATTTTTTTATTAAAAAATAAAAATAGAAAAAACTCACAGGATCTCTTCAGAAGGCTGAGCTAGTGCTTCAGAAATTGAAAGACTTACATATCTAATTGAAAGGAAGGTTGAGTTCATGCTTGAGTCGTTTTAGTGATAGCTCTGTTTTAAATACTTTGATGCATTTAAGGCCTTGGCTGCATAATTTAGCTTTTTCAGTCGTGACAAACCAAAATCTAAGTAGCACTTTAAAAACTGAGATGATATTTGGACTGTGTTAAAGATTGTTTAAGGTTGTTGTTTTGTTATGAAAGTCCTTATAATCAAACTGATCACCCATTGTGTCTATCAATCCTAATTCTCCTTTTCAATAAGAGACACAACGAATGAACCTTTATATATATTTTGACCTTGAACTATGCTGTATATTTGTGAATATACTTAAATGATGTGTATATGTAACACTGAAGAGGATTTTTCCCCCAATTCCGTATAAGAATTTATTTAGGTCACAACTTCCAATACTTGCATGTTTCTTTTTAGAAAGCATATAGGAAGAAAATGTGTGATTTCCACGTCACATCAGTAAACACATCAGTTTAAGTCTTCTAGGAAAGATTATGCCAAATTCTTTGTTCTATCTAAAGAAGCTAATAGATTATGATAATTTAACACTATAATAGGACCTGAATTTAGCTGCCTCTTTAAGAAGCTCTTAATAATATATCAAAATTTTCCTGTTCATTCCCTTGCCAGGGTATCTGTGTCCATTGTAGTTTTAAATAGGAATTGAACTGATTTGTTCTGAAAAGCTGCCAGATGGGCACAGAAAAATATCATCAAAGATTTCATTGGAGGTCTTCAAACACAATCTAGCCTTTAAGACTGCCAAGTGCTGTAGCATGACATATGCCATTTGCAAATGAAAGCTGATACGTTGACTGAGATGTTTCAAAAATGATGATTTCTAGGCAATTATAACAGAATTGGCCTTATATTTCTTAGTATTTGCTGCAATTCATCATTCCTGTTCAAAGTCACTCTAAACTTTATATCATGGTAATGCTGTCGTGGGGATGTCTCTACCAGATAGAATACCATTGTATTATGTAGCTCATGAATTTATAATAAATAATAATTTAGGAATAAAAGAATTCATAGTTTATACAGAAAAATACAGCACATGAATGAGAGAAATAAGTCTATTGATGAAATCAAAAAAGAACTTGTACAAGATACACATGGAACAAGTAGGTAATAATTAGCCATTCAGACTACCTGATAAATGTAGAACAAGGATTCCAGCTTACGCGAAGCTTTTGTACAGGCACTCCACATGATCCCGACTAATTTAGAACTTTCTAATGACTCCAACTTGTCAGGTATCCTCACAATGAGTAGAACAGGGCTTGTTCTATAGTTTGTTTTTCTGTTTTTCCTCTTTTTTTTCATTTTTTTTTCAAACAGCTTTCCTCTTGCCTATGTTAATGCTGGTTTAGTACTTAGACATCAAAGGTTTAATTATTCAGCTAGCTTTACTTCCTAGTTTATTAGCAATGGCAGCTATTATGTTGAGTTATTTTGTTGGCTACTATAAATTGCTCTAAAGCCTGCTAGTGAGGAGCTGATCAAATTAGTGGAGATGTTTCTTTAAAGGTAGTCTACCTGTCAGAAAAGTATGTTAATCACTATATACAGAAGTGCTTTTTATGTTTGTTTGTTTTCTCTGAAGTGTTTTTTTCTCATCCCCTGTTGTGCTATTCCATTTTGTATGAAATACTTGAACAACCAATCCTATACCTTCAGCTTGAACAAGGTTTTTAAAAAAATCCCCCCACACTATTTTTTTTTTCATTTTGTGAATAATTTATAAGATTATCCTTCCTATTTTATTTCTACTATTGGTGCCAGAAATGAATGCAAATATCTTTCAATACTCTGTCTGATAATCCAGGGACTGTGGAGGGAACCTATCACTGTCACCATCTCTTCCCCACCAAGGTGAAGGGTATGGCTTGCACTGAGATCCCAGTTCATCCTTGCCTCCTGCTCTTGCTGCTCTTTAACAGTTGAAAAGAAACAGAGGATGAAAAATATTTTATATCCTACATATTTCTTTCTCCAATATTTTGATTTTGGAAAAGGAAAGATACATTTTTACTATCCTCATTTCCAGTTTAAAAAAAGAAATGCAATTAAGAAATACCTTTCTGTGCTTTCTCCATCTGTGACTCACAACTGGGAAGATGTCATGGGTAAGAAAGAGAATAACTAGGGCTTCGGCTATACATAGTCAGGCTTTAGCTATTTTTCTGACTGCTCGAAATAAACACATACATATATAAAGTACCTGATTCTTGTTTTCTCCCCAGAAGGTACTTACAATTATAAAGTTCTTTTTGTCTTACATTCTTTGGCTCAGGTTTTATGATGAATTCATAAAATCCGTGATTCATTAAATCATAAAATCCTATATACTGTAAGATACTGTACCTATAAGACAGAAATCTTGTACCAGTTATGATGTAGAAATACCCTTCTAGAACTGCAATATGTAATACTCTTCAGACATTAACAATGTGACCAGTTCAGGCAATTCTATTTATTTAGGAAAATTTTCAGTAAGCTAGCCAAAGGAAAATCCTGATTATTTTCTAAACTTGAATGCTGTTTGATCCGAATTGCTTATCTTCTGTCACTACAAATGATTCAGCGTGAGATGCGTTTAATGCTGGTAGCTGTAAAATGCCATCATTTATAAAAATATAGGTCCTTTGCTTCAAAAGCTTCAATCTATACTGTATCCTCTGAGGATAGGATGCCTCAAGTCACATTTGAAGTTTAAAACTTCTACTTTCACTGTTCTTAATTTTAAAATGCCTTCTGGTTTTGAAGCATATTCAAAGCACTATTAAAAAAATTAAAAGGATGTATTTAAAAATTTATATATGTCTACAGGGCATTCTGCCTGCAATACTGAAACCATGTCCATATGGAGAAATACATATATTTATTTATAAGTTTATGGGATAAAGAAGCTTTTCATATAAATGATTTATCATAAGATCAGCAAGTTAAAGATGCTCTTTCTTATAGTTAATAATATAGTTTAGAAAATACAGAAAGCACAGTGAAGCCTCAGTAGCCTCACAAGCCTTATCCAAGTTACTCATCTATATTTTTGATAGCTCCCATATGTCCTTGAATGAACCTACCTCAATTTACAAATTGTTTGTCCTTATTTGTCCTTAGAATGCTTATGTGGTTTTATCTTTACAGAAAATAAGCTTTGGGGAAGTTGAGACCTATGATATATAAGTTGTATCATGATGTAATGCTTCTAATGTTTGAGATTCTCATGTCTTCCCATCACATTTACTCCAGTATAAGCCCAGTTAAGTAAGCTTTTTTCTTCAGTTAGCCAAACAGAAACAATTTATGTTATTCTAACAGACTTGGATGATGAAGGTGACCCATGATAGAGCAATATGTCTAGTTGTTCTTCCTTTATCTCCATCTGTGTGTATGGATTTCTTCTGCCTAAGTACAGTTAACCTGTGCAGGGCAACGTTGTATTTCATTTTAAAATTTTAATTAGAAGAAACCTAGGCAAATGTGCAAGGTACAATGCTTGACTTGGAAAGAGCTTCACAATAGAATCGAAGCAATGAACACCTAGAGAGAACATATCCATGCACAGAGACACACTCTAGTAGCTCAATATGTGGAATGTCTTTGATAGAGCTCCAGAAGGTAATGCTGAGCATTTTCATCTTAGGAAAACTTCAATTACACCCATTGATGTTTTAGTTCTACCATTTTATTAATTTTCTAGAGTCAACAAATAGATTACTTAAGCTGTGCTTTCACAAGTAATTGCTAGGAGGAAGAAGGTGATGTTGTTTAATATTTATTTATCTTCATACTGATACAGCTGTTACGGTGCTGAGCCCTAGGCAGACAAAATGCAATGGGTTTTTCTCATTTGATTTTGTTGGGCCATAGAAGTTTCACCTTGATATAGGTTGCTTTGGAAATAACTTGATCACAAGGCACTGAAGTAAATACTGTTATGGTTTGGATTTTTTATTTCCACTTCCGTAGTGATCTAAACATCATAATACGTATTAATGAGCTACAACACAGCCATATTTGTTTTGCTCCATCCTGTTAAGATTTGAATATTCCAGGCGAATGGATATCTTCTCATTATTTGGCTAGGTAGCCCAGTATTTCTGAGACATCATCTTCCAAAATTTTTTGATGACAATATTAAATGTTAAAGATTAATTTCAAGCCTATTCATCTATTTAATAGCCAATTAATCTAATTAATACTCATATTGATAGGAAAAGGAGAAAGTAAGCATAAATATGGATGATTTGAGAAGAAAAGCAAATCCTTGATCTTCTCAGAGTGCTGAGTATCTTATGCTAGAATATCTGTTTGGTGCTTAGTGTGTTTCTAAAAATATCTTTCATCAAAATTCATACTAAAATTCGTCTCATAGAAGGCATTAGGCATTCTTCTAATGCCAAATGAGTGTTTATTTGGGAAATATGTTTTTTAATCAGTATCAGCAGCTGCCTTTAAAGATATAGTACCTGATTCTCTATTAATTTGTAGCACTGATAGTTAAAATATATTTTTATACTGCTACAAGTCTTTGTGAATGTTTGACATACTCACCTGTGCTATTCTGAGCCTCTGTGATATCATACAACACACACAGTACAAGTAAACCCTAGACAGGATTTATTTTCTAAATTCTATAAGTATGTGCCTGGGAGAACACCTATAAGGTTAACTAAAGGACTTGTCACTTGTGACTGATGTAGCCATCTGGTGTTTATGCTGCCAAAATCTTTATTGCTTTTTTGATTCTTGACATGTGTAAAACAAATATATCTGTATGACTGCCTGTAACTATTTTTATGATAAGATAATCCTTTATTTTTTTTAGTTTTCCAAGAAGAGATAGCAAAAGTAGTCTAGGTAAATAAATGGGATATAATTACAAGATATATATATTGTTGAAATTTATCAAACTATAATGTGTTATTCATAACCGATTTCAGGAAAAGTGTCCCATAAAAGAAACTAAAAATGGCTTAAAAGTTATGCTCAATACCTAAAGGGAGAATACATAATGTATTATGTGCATATATGTTTTTGAGAAAATCAGATTGTTTTTACAACAATATTACCAACAACTACTAATGCTGGTTGTCTAGTACCAAGTATGTCAGATATAAATTAATTTGACAAGTCAAAAAAGAGTATCTGTTGTGACAATTTACAGTATGAATAATAGAGAAACCCATTTTATCTGCTCTTATGCAGCATCTATCAAGGCTGCATAATCTCATAAAAGGACTTTTTTTAATTACAGTATGACCTTTGCATATTTCTAACCTTTATAAAATTGTTTCTTTTATTATGAAAATTACCTTCAAAGTAAAAATGTGTATACTTCATAATAATACAAGCAGTTCCAATGTGATTTTAGCATATCCTATGCCTGTTTCAAAAATTTAATTGCTAGAGGTTTCTTTCAAAATAATTATTGGCATTTAATATGGAATTCAAATTACCTTCATATGCAAAATGCACATTTTTTTCAATCACTTAATATTGCAAAACATATCCATTGCCAACTTAAAAGGAATCTATGGCAGATATGAACAGAATGAACAAATCTTACACAGAATTTCTACTGAAGAGGATGATATAAACATGGCATAAAATGAAATATCATAAGATATTCTGATGATAAAATATTCTGTTTTCCAGCAAATACATGTATCCATATATCTATTCAGGAGATTGATCTGCATGTTGCAATACAGTTATGTCATTCCATATTTGAGTAAATGACAAAGTATATTTATTTATATTTTACATCTCTGCACTGAATTAAGGAAAAAGGAAGTATCTTTTGGAAAAGACAGAAATGCTTAGATTACTTGGATTATTTGGAGATTACTTATTTTAAAACTGTCTACTGAAGAAGTGAAATTTCCACACAGACTGAGCATACCCTGTAGAAAATAAAAGCCGATTTAAAAGAATTGTACTTCTTAGGAATAAGGAAGACAAAGAAGCTGACTAACCAAAAAGTAGCTCCAGATTGCCAGCACATACTGTCCAAGGACTGTGAAAACCACTTGCGTGGTATGTTGGAAAGGAGTCTTTCCTAGCTTAACAACTATGTCCTATGATTCAAAGCAAAAGAGTAGAAGTGCTTTATTTTAGTGAGAAAAATATTCTCTTTCTAAGATATTTTCTTTAAGAAAAATATAGAAAAAAAATTGAAGTATTACTCTTCAGGGAAGTACTAGTGCCATCAGGCTTCAAGTACATACAGTACTGTCTTTTTAGGGCAATAACATAAATGTCTGCTTTTCTCTGGTGACAGACATTTTATTAAAACATCAAAACTGAGAGTGAAACAACATTCCATTGCTACTGGGAATAGAATCTATAAAAATATATTTCAAAAGTATTATTTTTGTTAGTGAATTGTTACCTTTGCTCTTGTATTTTTGGGGATGGAAAAAGTCTTTCCATTCCAAACCTTTTAAGCCAAGCTGTTTTTATACTCTAACATAAACTATTGAACCATTCATGAAACTATTCATGAAACATTGTGACATGATTCATAACAGTCAGCACAACTAGTTATATTTCAAAAGCCCATACTGAATAAAAAGAAGTAAGAAATTGGTGCTATGTTAGCCTATGTTACAGGAGTGCTCATTTTTCTTTAGCAAGATCTGGTTCAGTGTTCAATGCTCTTTTAAAATATAATGAAAATGTGATGTATGTGGTAGACATCACATATAAGACACATCCATTATAAACTATGATGTGAAAAAGTAAGTATGACTTAAGATTTACCAAGAAATAAGATGCAAGCAGTACTGTACTTTTCAGAATACAAAATTGTTATGTAAATTACAAAGTCTAAAATACACGTATGAAGTCTAAATTATTTTCTTTGGTTTAGTAAAAGACATTTCTTTTGGCTTTGTATGAAGCTAATTTCCATCAGATCAGAATCTAAATAAAGAGATTTATTTTAGAAAGGTGTTTACCACATGTTCTAATGAAACATAAAGCATAGACCTTTAAAGACTAAGCCTGATTAAATTACTCAGGACCATACAGGAAATGCAGGTATAGTTAGGAGTAAATCTTTGTTTTCATCCTACTTTAACTTCTAAACTATCTTTTCTTCTAAGCAAATGTTCAAACTAGTAAGGAATTAAACCTACATTTCTCAAACTCATATTAAAAGTTATATTTTGCAGCTGTGTATTCCTAAATTGAACTCCAGTATTATTTCAAACTTTGATATGTAATCGTCTCTTACTGATGGTCTGTGGTAAGTATATTTAACATTTGTCCTATTGGTGGATAAACAGGACAAAAAAAATATCTCTTGATCTCTTACTGGTCTGCATGAGTGTATAGTGCACAGTTTTATCAATTGTTTACCCAGAATATTCTTAATATTACATTGCTTCTGAAAAGTAAGATAAACTCCATCAAATATTTTATTGTAGTAATCCAAATACATAAAATATAAAAGACTTCTTCTCAGTATATGCACATTAGAAATTACCCATTGTAAGATTATATACAAAGAAAATCATGTCTACCAACAAAAGAAACTGTCGTATGATTAATGTTAATTTTATATTTTGTATTTGTTAGTAATAATCATTAACTGTAATTTGCAGCAAGAATAGAAATCAATAAAACCTGAACATTATACAACTACTAATTCAAATTAGGTGCCATATACAGTGCTCCATTACTTAGACTGTAAGTGTTTTTTCATTATACCTGTCAACTGTAGACATACCATAATCCAAAATAGTCATCAAATAGTCCTTTTAATTTAGTTTATTTGAAAATTAAAATGATGATACTTTCTAATTTTCACAAAATAATAAGTCTACATTTTTATCTTTCTGTAACTTTGCAGTCAACATACAGTTGTGAGTAAGGATTGTGGAGATCTTGTGTGGAAAAAAAATATTTTCAGGGTTCTCTTATTATCATTATTACTATTTTTATTTGTTTCATGTCTCTATGTCAATATTTTTTCCTTCAACTTCCTCTTTCGGATTTAGACACACTGTTGTTTGCCCACAAACAAAAAAGTTTGAGTTTAGACACACTGTTGGTTTCAGTATGTCTTAAAGTTCATCTTTGTTATTTATGAACGCTTAGATTTTTTTTTCCTTGTGGTTCAGGAGCAGATTAAAATTAAGGATGCTTTGAGTTGAATATGATCAAAACACAATGTCCCGGTCTAACAAGGTGTCCCTGAGCCTTTTTTTTATTTCCATGAGAACAGTCACTTAATAGGAAAAGAAATTCTAGTCACAAAGACAGTAAGATGGGCATATCTCTATCTCTTCTGACTGAAAGCATGATGTTACTACAAACATTTTAGGTTTTGGCTCATCTGTGGAACTCCTGCCCCAAATCATTCTTAACTTTATCGCTAGATCTTTTTTTCTTTTGGAGAGAAGCAGGAACAATTCTTGCTTTATTACTACACTACCACTTTATTCAGTCATTTTGCACCTGTGCCAGCTTTTACATCTGATTTACATGTTGGAGAGAATCATGAAGGAAACTTTATAAGGATAGTACCTATCACAAATGTTGAGCTACATCAAAACTGTGAAAACTGTTTGGAGGTTATCTATCTAAGATATTTTTTTAAAAAAGACAAATGGGAAGAGGGTGTTTTTTCTTCAACTAACTTGAAATTAGCTATATGCAGAGTAATTAACATTATCTGCTGGCAGAATCAAGGAAATCAACATGAAAATGTTTTCTAAAGAAACTGTTGCTTTCATGTTGAGATTCTAAAATGCTCTGTTGAATAATGGGAGAGCATGTATTATTGCAGTCTCACAACACATTATTATTATCTCATATAAAAATACTTTTAAAAGTGTTTTTTTATTACACTAGACTTGAAAAAGTTACAGAAAAGATTAGGATGATTTATTAATATAGAAATTAACAAAATAGAATTGTGCTATCAAATATAGACTTTAATTAAAAATATGGTGAAGGACTCAAAAGGAAACTATAATTCAGGTCAAGCATATTAGAAATCTAGGAAGAGAAATCTGTACAAAAACGTAACACTGCCTGACAAGGATAGTTTTCTTCATAACACAGCTTAGTTCCCTATAGGTTTAGGCTGCAGAGAGATTTCTTTTTCTTTTGTATTTGAGTAAACTCAAACTTTATTAATTACACGCACATACACACCTTACGGCATCTGTACATATAATGTCCTTATGCTTTTGTTAATTGACTTGCTTTCAAGATTGAAAATAAAGTATGAAACGAAGTATAAAAACAAAGTATGCCTTTCAGTTCTATGACAGTACCTAAATTGTTCACAGAAGACATAAAAATGGAGTCATCCATCAGCAGTGCCAGTCTACCTGTCATGTTATAAATAGGCACTAATTACAAGCAGTATAACAAGCATCCATGCTGTTTCACTGGGATCATCTTGGCAGCCCTTCTTAATGACAAGCTATATTTCAGTGCATCATTAGAGTATCCCAAAATTATATCTAATTTTCCTTTGATATTATTATTTTGTAGCAACTGATAAAAGAACTACCAGTGATATTTTAAAAAAATACTCACTTACTTACTTAATCATACAATACTTAATCATACAATATATAATATAGGGGACGATCACCTCCCTTGACCTGCTGGAGACGCTCTTCTTAATGCACCCCAGGATCCCATTGGCCTTCTTGGCCA
>JAUBOD010000752.1:869122-882771 GCA_032353885.1 Nothura maculosa
GGTTTCAACATACAGATTTTGGCCAGATATTTTCAGAGAATGCTTAAGGTTGGAAGGGACCTCAGAGGTAATCTAGTCCAACCTCCCTGCACACGCAGGGTCACCTAAAGCACGTGGCACATGCCTGCATCCAAGCGGGTTTTAAAGACCTCCATTTTTCTAAATGCAGTCAGAATCACAGAATCTTCAAGGCTGGAAGGGACCTCTAGAGATCACCTAGTCTAACCTTCCCACTCAAGCAGGCACACCTACAGCATGTGACATAGGGTGGCAACCAGGCGGGTTTTGAAGATCTCCAGAGAAAGAGATTCCACAACTTCCCTGAGCAGCCTGTTCCACTGCTCTGTCACCCTCACAAGAAAGAAGTTCCTCCTCACCCGGAAATGGAACATGCTGTGTTTCATCTTGCACCCATTACCCCTTGTCTTATCACTGACCAACACTGAGAAGAGGTTGGCCCCCTCCTCCCTACATTCTCCCTTAATGTATTTATACGTTAATCATACAATATATAATATATAATCTCAGCCTTCTCCAAGCTAAACGGGCCCAACTCACTCAGTCTCTCCTCATATGAGAGATGTTCCAGTCCCTTAATCATCTTTGTTGCTCTAAGCTGGACCCTCTCTAGGAGCTCCCTGTCCCTTTTATACTGGGGAGCCCAGAACTGCACACAGTACTCTAGGTGCTGCCTCACCAGAGCTGAGGAGAAGGTCAGGATCCCCTCCCTCGACCTGCTGACAACACGCCTCCTGATGCAGGACAGAATCCCATTGGCCTTCTTGGCCACAAGGGCACACTGCTGGCTCATGGTTAACTTGGTGTCAACCAGGACTCCCAGGTCCCTCTCTTCTGCTGTCTAGCAGGTCGACCCCTAATCTGTACTGATGCCTGGGGTTTTTCCTCCCCAGATGCAGGGCCCTACACTTGTCCTTATTGAACTTCATGAGGTTCCTCTCTGCCCAACTCTCCAGCCTGTCCAGGTCTCTCTGGATGGCAGCACAGCCCTCCAAAGTGTTGGCCACTCCAGGGTGACAGAGCCCTGGAACAGGCTGCCCAGGGAGGTTGTGGAATCTCTTTCTCTGGAGATCTTCAAAGCTTGATATAAATACTTTAATTCAAATGCTTTCAGAGTGCCAAATCTCAAAAGAAAAGTTTCTTCAAGGGCATTTATATTTTATAGACCATGGCATACAGCAGCTCAAAACTTGAGGATAATGAGTGATACTGATGAAGCCTGATGTCCCTTCTGTGTGCTTTTCCTGATTTAGTTTTATTTCTGCATATTTTTCTAATTAATTATCACTTCTATTTAGGTACAACAAATGAGTGAAAAAAGAAACAAAAAAAAAGATTTTTCAGGCAGCTTGAAACTCACACATGTAAGGTTGATTTTATTTAGATCTACCATACCTTTTATAATTCTTATTCATGACATAGACTGATTTCTTATTATTATTGACAGCCAAACATTGTGAAAGATAAGTGATTCTTAGGACAGCTATTAAAATTAATACCAACACATTGTTCACTGGGAAAGCTGAGACTTATATGGTTATCTTCAATATAGCCTTTCTGAGTATACTATTTTTCCTTAAAATATGATCACAGGACGGAATTAAACTGCTGAATATCTACTACAAAGATGGATTCAAAATCTCTGTTATATTTTGAATTCCTGGGTTTAGTTATATTGAGGAAATTATAAAATTCAAAAATTATTTGAATATTAATGAAACTAAGCAACTTTCACTTGTAAGAAAGAATGTTTTACTTCTGTGTAAAAATTTATATTCTTAGTGCTATGGTAAATTCAAGTTTCACATATTCTCTGTGAAAAAGCAAATATTCACAAAAGCTTTGTGAAGAAAAAGGCAACAGTTAGGATGACAGTCAGACAAAAATAAACAAGGAAGTCTTTTCAGGTGTATGCAATACGCAGTCCGATGCAATAAGACTAGATGAAAAATGTTAACATTAACTTTGAGAGCAGTTTGAGCAAGGAGTGTGTATCCATTTAACACAGAGCAGTTACAGCCACAGGGGCAGTAGACCAATCAGTTACATCAATGTTCAAACGAGTATAGACAAGGAACTGAAAGAACCAGCAAATCAGAGTCGAATCTAGGTGCCCATACATGAATATCAAGGTGCAGTAACTGAATGTACAACCACATTTATTAAGTTTTCAAATAGAAGCAAAGGCTTATCTTTACATCTTTTATGCAAGGAATTGTATTTTGTAAAACATGGTTTTTGACCTTAGCCCAAAATAACCATTTCATCTCTTGTAGATACAAGTATCCTCTGTAACTCTTACAGATAAGAAATATTATGAAGTAAGATGTTTCTCTCCATGTTATTCTGCATGTGAGGGCCTGAAACAAAGCACACAATCAAGCTAATATTTATATTTTGACTGTTAAAATGCAAACAAATTTGCTAAATTGCTTCTCAGGTTTGCAGGTATTTATCTGTATATGTCAATGTGCCAGGGATACTAAATTTGTGATCTTCCTCTGTATACAAACAGTCAGTCAGGAGCTTTACAGAATTACAGAATTAATGTTAAATCCTAGATCACATGATCTGCCTGTGTCACTTGTTTTGATCTCAAAGGATTCATTCCCAGCACAGTCATATGTTTTTGCACTATAGTTTTATGTCAGTGGCGGCCCTAAAATGATTTTGTTTGCCTACAGAGATGGTCATACAGCTACATGAAACAAATCTGTATGATATTCTATCTCCCGTGTCCCAGTGCCATGTGTAGATAATTGGCAGGATGAGAGCTGAAGTTGCTTTTAGCTTTTCAGCAAGCCAATGCCTCTGCTCTGTATTGTTCTTATCAGGGTTATCATTGGTTAGACCTTTCACAAGTACAAGTTTCACTGCCCTATTTTTACATCTCTGCACAGCTTACTGCAGTCTAGGGAGGCTTATAAACTCGGTAAGCTCCAAGTGATATCTACAAGGTTGGCATGAAGCCAACTATAGATCTGGTTTGTGCTCAAGTTGCAAGCAGTACAAGAACCTCAGGTGCTCTTAAATCCCATTTTTACATTCCCTGAGCCATTTCTTTAGCCTCAGAAGTTTCCATTTCACAGCTGAAAACCTCTGATATTTTTGATGATGTGAGCTTACCACTGCTTTTACACTGACATTCTTTTTATCCTTTTGCACATGTGACAAAGTGGTCTGTATACAGAAATTTGACATGAGCTTAGAGTTTATCATCATTCAAAGGCAGGAAAGGATTGCTTCCTCCCTCTCCAGCACAAGCTTCTATTTTCAAAATTCCTGTATTTAACGTATAGAATATTCCTAATAGAAAGAAAATTCAGGTTCTGTTAGTATGGCTCCTTTATTTTCCTTAATGTTTACATTTTTATTTTATTTTTACTTTTTTTTTCTTTTTAACAAATAGAAAGAAATGTATTTTAAATGCATGATTTTAGCTCCATTAAGAATGAAATTTAATTTTTTTATTATTATTTTCTTCTCAGTCTTGTTTGCAGTAACCTGTTGAGATGCAAGCTAATACTCTAATAAATGAAAGATGTTTTGGCACTTTTTAATCAGAATTCATCTCTAGAATTTATCCAGAATTTATCCATATTAGTATGTGATAGGGGACTATTAGGGGATATTTATGCATGTTCTCTCTGCAAATGCTTTTTCCTTGTCTTCACTAACTTAAATTCTCACTGCATTGTGAGATACAACTATTTTTTTTTTTTGAGCTCCAGTGGTGTTCTTAGCACTACTTAAAGTGAAGGAAATAATAATAATAATAATAATAATAACAACAGTTCTGAGTTGCTTTACAGCCTAGATAATCTGAGTAAAGAAGGATTTGTCCTAGGATTCTTGTGCCATTTATTTTTCACTTATTGATTATTCATCATTCTCAGCAATCCTCTTAGGACACCAGCCATGCAATACATCAGTTAGTGCTTTGTGCAGTGGTCTGTTTTTCAGTACAGATCTCAGGGAAATAATATTTACCTTTTTTTTGTTTGTTTTATATGACAAACAGCATAGAAGAAAAAGTTTATTAGATCAGCATAGCTCCACTGATTCAACCAGGTTCTGCAGTGGACAACAACTCAAATACTTATTCAATTAAAATTCATTTTTTATATTAACTTTGAAGTATAGCATGCCTGATTTAACTTAGATCTGGCAATGAATTTATAAAAATAAAAGGCAGACTGGCTCGCACCATGATGGAAAGCAAAATGTGATAAAGACCTGCTGCTTCCCTTCTTGGGGACAATGAATTGAAACAAAGCAATCCTCATAAAGACTGCCAGAGGAGGCATGTTGCTCACCACTTTTTCTTATAGTTTGATCTTTCCATTAGCCTCCATCACAGGTGATAAACCCAGACACTGCAGTAAAGAGAGAATAGGTAACCTTTCAGGGAAAAAAAAAAGAAAAAGAAAAAAAAAGGTCTTTAATGGTCTTTTATGTGTGTTCAAGAGTTTGTTCTTTCTTCTCCAATACAGCTTCTTCTTTCACCTCATTCTTTCACCTTAAGCAAAAAGTTTTTTTCAAGGAACTTTATAGTAGAGATGTTAAAATCTTTGATTTCCTTTTTCATTCATTCCAATTTCATGTGTTCCTAAGGACTGGCCAAGTGGATCCGTATTCTTGGCAATCAGATAAATCCCAAATATATACTCTCATTAACAGTACTTCCTAGCTACCCAAACAGTGGTATGCTGTGGTGTGTTATTATCTGAGAAAGGACACAAGATAAGGATTCCACATACAAAATAAATTGAAATATAATTTGTTTAAATTATAGTTTTGAAATCATTCTAAAAATTTAATTCAGAGTGGTCTTTCCATACTCTGCCGGAGACTGAGTTTATACCTAGCATGTCTTTGGTAAGAAATGCTTAGCGAGAAGAACTAAAAATTTAGCTCTTTATATAGTCAATACAGAATTAATTACCATTCAGAAATGTTCCCAGGAAACTCAAGACAATATTAAGGTACAGAATTTGGCCAGTATGTGCATGATAACTGGCTGAAAGGAGTAGAGGCATATGATTTTATAAAGGCTTATATACTGCAGAATTTATCCTGTTAAAAAGTATAACAGTTTTCAAACTATAATTATTACTGATTTTATAAACTTAAACTGTTATTGTTTGTGATAAAGCTATTGTTTTAGAAAGTCTATGAACCTGACCTTGGATCTGAATGGAGAAAGTCATCTGAGGAAAACAGCTTTGATTTGATATTTCCTTGTTCCTTACTAGTTTTATATCTAATCTAGTTTTATATCTAATAAATTTACATAACATGATTCATACAAGTCATTAAAATAATATACTGAGAGAGATATGGTGCAAGATAATGTTGTTAATGCAGAGAGAATTTAATTAAAAGTTACCACCATGGGTCATACAAAGTTTTCCTCAGACTTTCTAATATTTGGCAATACAAGTTATTGTGCAGTTGCTATGAGGAATGAAGTAGGGATCTCCAGATGATATCATAATTTTATCAGTGTAAAATGTAGTGTAAGACTGAGAACAAAACCAAATAAATGCATGTGAAAATCAAAATTAAATTACCAAGAATTGCTGCTGAGTTCCTTCCCTTAGAACCACTGTGTGGTACTGTGTAGATATTTGTAATCTCTTTAAACAGGTATATGAATTTGGAAATGCTACAATTTCAGAGCCAGATCCACAGCCTTATTGCAGCTTTTCTTGACTTTTTTTTTTTTCCTGATAGTGCAGAAATTGTGATATGAGATTGATATAAGCTTCCCTATCACAGCGATGGGATATCAGTGTGAGAGAATTCTTTGGTCAGGACTTTCCAAAGAAATGAGAGAAATATAAATGGAAGATTTATTTTATTTGCTTATTAGTTCAGGCAATTTCCACTGCTTTCCTCACCCCAATATTTTAATGCTAAAAGGCCAACTCTGATTTCTTTACATGGCGCATCAAGCCTTCTGGAATGCAACATCAGCTGTTTTTATGTTTACTGAAGAAATTATATCCTTATTGTACCCAGTACTCAGTACAAATTTGTTCTTACAAATGCATTTCCAAACAACATGTATAACTACCTATAATACAGTTTTGAAGACATGATTTCATCAGTCCTATATAGGAATATATAGGAAAAAAAATGGGAATATATATATATGAACATGATATTTTAGTTTAACATCTACATAGATCGAAGTTTGGATTGGCAAGCATTTTTTCATTAAGTTTTAATTCAACTACTCCTGCTTTGCTTTACTTAAAGTGTTCCTTTGAAAGTTTACGTGTTGGAAATGTTACTTCAGAGAAGTTCAGGATTCTGAGAGAACTCTGAGATTCACAGATGCTATTTCACCATCCTCCTTACTAGCAAAAAGTGTCTAGGTATGAAACTTATTTTAAGTTTAAGACAACCTATGTAATTGGTCACAGTGGATTTCTCTGAAAGACATTTTGCACTTAATTGAAATATTGACTTTTGTGAAGTGAAAGGCTCATTTTACATATGTGAGATCTCAGCAACGTTTTAAAAAGTCTCCAGGCAGGTATTAACTGCAGGGTAGACTTATGTTAGTGCTATATGCAAGATAAAGAGACTTTTACATAGGAACTGTGATTATTTTTTGGTCCTATTTTTATAGCTTCTGATCTATTCATATAGTACTTGCAGGAGACAGGTCACTGGGCTATAAAATAAATATGAATAAACTAAATTATATATTAATGCCACTTTCTACAGTCTTTTATCATGTTTATTTTTCCCTTTTCTTATATTTTTATTGCCCAGACTTTGAACCAAACGATGACTTGAATTTCAATTTTTGGCATTGAATTGTCATCTAGAAACCTGACCACCTTTGTAAACATGACTTTTTCCTGGAGTTACAAGTGTCATACTGAATGAACCTTCATTATAAAACTTATTAACATAAGTCTTTTGTTTCGACATGAACACTGTGACTCATAATTGCTTGTGACAAGGAAATATCATTAAGGAGTAGAGCACTGAATACTTTGATAATCTGATGCATTTTCTTATAAAAAGTCTCAAATGTAATTGATTTGAGTGATAAAGTGAATTGTAAAATATAGTCAGGTTTTAAGACTGAGCAAATAACAAATAATAGCTATAACTATTAATGTCCCTAACATTGTTGAGCTTGAAGTTAAATATTCTCCCTGCTATAGTCATTACTGAACTGCTAGAGCCTTCAGCTTAGGCCCAAGTCAGGGTTGACTTGCAGCTGAATACGGTTCTGCTTTTGCAGAAGCACAGAGAACTTGTTTCTGCCAACCTGCACATAGGCTCATCAAATTGTAATTTTTGTAGACTCTCAGGCAAATGTTTTTGACCTTGAAGGGAACTTTCCCATCCAAAGCTGGAGCTCTGGCCAGGTCCCAGTGCTGGATGATAAGGAAAGTAGGAAATACTACATATTACTGCTAACAAAGAAAATGCAAGTTTTACTGATTTTGTTATATAAAAGCTGGACCCTCTTACAGCGACTTTGGAGACCTCACTTACGGGTGGACACACTGTCTAACACCTCCCAGTTGCCGGGAAGGCTCTCCAAATCCTTGCTGCCACAGGGGCTCCCCAGTGACTGCAGATCTGGATGATGGTAAAGGATTGAGGCAACTGGTGATGTATCCATTTTTATCCATAATTATTTTAATTATTTTACATGCTTAACATTTCTAGACTCTAAATAAATGATTTTGGAAAACTAATTCTAGTGTTTCCAAGATTTCCTAAGAAATACTTTCCTTTACTTGACTCCTTTTTTTATGGAGATCTAAATAGCACTTTATAAAGTACTTTGCATATATATTGGATCTAATCTCTTGTGAGTTTCCTGTTGTTTTAAAAAAAATATAAGCTTTCATTTTAAAGTAGCTTAAAACAACTTTCATTTTATTTTTTCCATTATTTCTGAGACAAAAATTTCTAATAAACAGCAAGAAGATTTGCAATGAGAGGGTGAAATTCCGTTTTAATGTATGTATCATTAGCTCTCCTACAACTTTTGCTATTGGTGAAAAAATAAATAAATTTGACTTCTTAATTATATTACTTTTATTGAAGAACTGCTGAACCATTCAGAAGGTAAGCAAATTGTAATCAAAATAGAAATGTCCTGGCTGCTGCTGGGTCCAAATTAAACAGGTGGTACAAAGGATTCATAATACTTAAGAAAAATAGCAGGGGAGACCATGTTAGGAGGAATGTTTATTAAATGGAATAGTATTAGGAAATGCAACTGGACATAGATCTATAGATTTAAATTATGAACTTCCCTAAAACCTGTAGTATTTCTACTTTGTATTAGATAAAAATTTTTACACCTCTTCATTTGACATTTACCACAGACTCCTGTATGTGGGCAAACTTGTGTGATAACCACGAGTCACAAAGCAGAGCATGCCTTTGTCATATCCTGAAATAGCAAACTTCACAAAAAAAAAATTATTTTCACCATGAATATGATTATTACTTACAGAGAGGAATGGCATCCAGCACTGTTATTAATAAAACTTATTGTGAAATCATGTCTTTATTACTTGGGTCTATATTAATGTAATTTGCTTAGATGTGTGATTTACATGATAACAAAGGCAGGTAGGTTCTTATCCTTGGAGCATAATCCATGTACAGATATATAAAACAAAATCAATCTTAAAAGTACTATTTGAGATATTTGCTTTTCACTAGGAAGAAATCCTCCTAGGCTCCTAACATTCAAACTGTGTAGAAACAATACTGACCCACCTCCACCTGGAACTATGAGACAGATCTGTGTACATATGTATATGCATACCTATCAATGTATATGGAGTACATTTTAGAAAATGGAGGATGATGTGTTATGTCTGGAAGAGGACTAACTAGTCTTCAGCTACTGAAATGCTGCCTTTTGCATATCACCAAAGTTACCTGTGCTCTCAGATGTGTTAGAGACATTGTATGATATCAGCAGCACAGAAAGGAAAAAAAAAGTATGGCAGAGAACAGCTTTTCCTTGTACTCCTTCCTCAGATGTAAATTATATGAGTATTTTCCTTCAGATATTTTCTGCTTCACCAGCTATACATGCTTTTGGAATGGTTTACAGTAATCACAAAGACTACTTAATGACTTAAAGTGAAAAACAAAATGAGGCACCATAACAGCACCAGCAGAGTTCTTTGGTATTATGAGTATGGTATGATTTATTTATTAAAAGAATTTATAATCACAACTTACACAAAATGTAAACAATCTTTATCCTGGCTAGATATCTTGCCAAGTGATCTTTTATATATATATATATATATGTATATAAACATATATATAAAAATTTTGAATTACTTTTTTTTTGATTTAAGGATGAATGGAGAAATAGGCAGGAAAGCAACAGGTCCATTAATGAAAGTTGACTAGTATCACTCAGTTCCTGCAGTTTACAGGAAGTGCTTATTGTTGTGTTATATCCTTGAATTCATCTATTCAACTGGTGCCAAAAAATAATCAGGTACTTTCAATTGTTGTTTGAAGTTCCTTGACAAAGATAATACTGGTCAAATCAGACCAGTATTCTTTAAGGAGCAATTGTAAGCACATAGAAGTTAGTTTCATAAAATCTAAAAAGGCAGGACAGTTAGAATTTGAAAACAAATTTTCCTTTAAAGAAAAATAAAAGTGTACATTACCCTTAATATTACAAAAAAGATCCAGTAGCTAGACTGAAAGTACAGAACTCTTTAATATATTTTTTACAGTTGCCTAACAGCAGTTCAGCCTCCAAAATTTGAGTTGATTCTCAAATACATGAGAAAAATTATGAGAATGAAGCTAATTTCATTTAAGATGAAATGCACAGCCTCACCAAAGCCTTCTTTAATCCACGTTACTCATCTGAGGTAGTAGTATGTTTCAAACTATTTTGACAAACATCATATATTTAATTCTTTATCTAAGTGATCTTAAAGGATCATAGAATGATTGAGGTTGGAAGGGACTTCTGCAGCTCATCTTTTCTAGCCTCCCTGCTCAAACAAAACTATTGCAATTTGCTCAGGGCTGTGACCATTTCAAATATCTCCAGGTATGGAAACTCTTTGAGTCCTAAATCTTTTTTTTTTTTTTTTTCCCCTCATAGACTTACTAGTGGACAGTGATTGAAATGAAATGTAAAAGAATAAAGGTATAATTTCAATTTTAATAGCTGACTCTTGTAACTTCTTGTCTTCTGTCTTTCTTTAGTATTTCTGTGTATGTAAAGTACCCAAGCCAATAAGCATTTTAGTCTATTTATACTAACTTTTGTACTAACATTTGTACAAATTCTTAATGATCTATTCAGAGGGGAATATTTCGTTTAACTTTTAGCTAATATACTGGACAGTCTGTCTTCCATCTTGTATTGAAATATAGAGAAGCAATTTAAATTTATGAGTTATCCAGGAATAACAAAAAGTATTTTATATTTTTTTATGCATTAATTGCATTAACATCTGTTTATTTCTTCTTCTACATCTTAAATTCTTCAAATCAAATATCTCTGAATTTCAGAGGAATTTGACTCGAGTATTTAAATGTCACTAAAATTAATTGGTATGAGTGACATTTTCTGCAATTAGAGGAAATAGCAATTTTCATTTTTTAAAAATTTTAGCTAATGATTTCATGAACAATGTTTCAGATTATGTTAATATAATCCCATGTGTTAATATCACATAGATTAATATTTTCTGTGTGGTGTTAACATAATTGTTAAACAGCTTCATTATGATATTACAAGAAATCAGTGAGTGTAAAGGGATCTTGGACTGTAAGTTGGGGAGCTAGATTGAGGAGAAAAATGATTATTTCACCAAAGATTGTAAAAATTACCTAGATGGCAGAGTAGGAATAAAAAAAAAAAAAAAAAGAAAAAAAAAAAAAGGGGGAAGGTGGAGAAAAACTGGAGATAAATATTTTGTCAATGTGAAATCTTATAATATTAGACAGCTTGTATCAAGCAAAACAACTCAGTATGTTAAGAGTTTTTTTTTGTTTTGTTTGGTTATTTAGGTAGCTTGGTCCTACTTTAGGTATCTGTATCTAGGGCTGCAATTAAAAACGCTTTTATAATCTCTAAATTTACTCAGAAACTAATTAAAAGAAAAAATAATGAAGTAATACAGTTGGAATTGTATCCCTTGGTGCATTCCCCTGTTCACTTCACAATGCTTTGAGTAGTTTAAGTAATTGGATTAAGCTATATGAATTCTCTTTTCTTTAATAAAGATTTTGGCAGAAAACTTCTGTTCTTTTTAATCCATTTAGCACTTCCCTACTGAACAATACACTCATTACAAATAGTACGTTTCTGTGAAAAACAGAGAAGTAATTTATTCTCATGTGTCAAGTAATTTTATATGCATGAAAGCAAGACTTTGTGCAAGAGTGTAAGGATCCTGCTTTTTACGCATGTCCTGGGCATATGATAACAAACAGGATAGTCAAAGGGCATGTTTATTTTAAAATTAAAACAAACAATTGACCACAATGGCGCATTAAAAAAAGGAAAAAAAAAAAAAAAAAAAGAGCACAGATCACTATTCTCCCATGACCAATTTTAAAAAAGAATGAAGAGTTAGTTACTTTAGGTAACCCAAGTTTTTCTACACATTAAGAAGACCTCACAAGTGGTCATTTAAATGATGATTATTTGAACATATTGTGTTGCAGCTTAAAAATATATGTGATTTTGAAAAAGCAACTGTTAAACTAAGGAACATTAGAAAAATATATTGTGAGGGAGATAAAAGGATCTGTGTGTCCTGCTCAAATTGTTCATCAATGAAGTCTCCCGCAACTTCTCATAGATCATATGCTCCAGTTCTCTTACTGCATTGGAGAATTCACTCTTCATCGGATTTGCTCCAGGTAGCTCTTCAGTACTTGGGAACCTATAGTTGGACACAGTACTCCAGACATGGTCTCACAAGTTTCATCACTATCCTGAACTGCTCACTATGCTGTTACGTTTACAGATTATATGGGGGTAACACGCTTTGCTGGAAGAATACGTAGCTGATATATACATTCAATTTATGGTCATTTTCTACATTTACTTCTCAGCGAGTCTCTGATCACTATGCAGCAGTACTGCTGCATGGGGTCATTTCACCCCTAATGAAGGACTTTGCCTTTGCCTTTGTTGGACTTCCAACAGTTGCTGTCAGCCCACCTCTTCAGCCTGTTGAGATCACCCAGAATGGCAGACCTGGCTTCTGTATATTGACTTCTCCTTTCAGTGTGGTGCCACATCTAAATGTGATGTGTACGCTCTCCATCTCACCAGCCAGGTTGTTCATACCTTACACAGTATTGACACCTGAAGAATGCCAAAAGCAACTAACTTTCAGTTAACCTTCAAAGCACTAGTTTCTACTATTTTTCTTATGAAGATATACAATGTATACCTAAAGCTGAGCTTAAAACAATTGATAACGAGATTATCTATTTGGAAGTTAGGTTGATGAATCTGCATTAAGAACTCTTTATCCACTGTTGAACATCTGGTGACCTTAGAAAATCATCCATATAGGAAAATGGGAGTAATTACATAAATACTATTGGATTTCACTTGTTTTCACATATATTTCAAGATATAGTAGCTTCAAAGACAGCAGTATTAAACTGTCTGTAGTTATTCATAGATAACGTTATTTAATTATATTTTTGCAGGAATAATTTTGTATCCCATTAGTAGATATCTTCTGGCATGATAACTGTAAGCTTGGAATTTTTTTCATCAGTTATCTGAAATGACTTTCAAGACTAAATGACCTTTTTACTTTTAATGCTTAATGATGTAAAAAATTGCTGAAGTGAATACTGAATTGTCCTTCCCACATAGTATTTCTCTAAGATTAATTTAACATCAGCCAGCATATATACAGAGTTTGTTTTCCTGATTGCTCAGTTTAGATAATTATGTAATTTAGAAGTGAAGAAGTGAACTAGGTCCTGAAAGTTCTTCTCCATGAGTGATTTTTTTTCTCTTCCATGGAATTCACCTTCCTCAATAAAATCAATACTTATCGAAGACCTAATTCAGCTCTTGTGAAGTCAGTGGAAAGACTGACTTCAGTCATTGAAGTCAGTAGAAGTCAATAGAAGGATTGATTTCAACTTTCAAGAATGATGAATCAGGCTTTTAATACAATGCTATGTATATATAGACTTCATTCATCTTACAAAAGCAGTCACTCTAGTAGTTTGCCCACATCCTGAATTTATGGTATAGTCAATTGGACTGTAATGTGCCAAGTGCAATATCAAGACCTCTGCTATAGGAAACAAAAGATTAAAAGGCTTGGATGTCCTTTAACAACAATAAAATTTCCATATCATTTTTTCCTCAGTGGTATATTTTGCATAGGTCAAACCTTAACAGAGATATTCAATTCAAAAGATTCCGTGAAAACAATGGACAGAGGCAAAAAAATTAACTTGAAAATTTTATGTACTGTATGTGATGTGTAATAGGAAATTATACCAAATCATACATCTCTCAAATTGAAAATTTGAAAAGAAAAGAAAAGAAAAGAAAAGAAAAGAAAAGAAAAGAAAAGAAAAGAAAAGAAAAGAAAAGAAAAGAA
>JAUBOD010000752.1:883465-895915 GCA_032353885.1 Nothura maculosa
AGAAAAGAAAAGAAAAGAAAAGAAAAGAAAAGAAAAGAAAAGAAAAGAAAAGAAAAGAAAAGAAAAGAAAAGAAATACAATTTATTGGAAAATAAAGTGCAAGTAAAAATGTCATTTTTAAAAAAATTATATGCTTGTGATATATTTACATATCTTAATACTAGAGCATCATAGGCTGATTACTTTTAACTCTATACAAGCAACTTTGACGGGTAAGGAACAAATAGGCAAGGAACATCTTAACCTTCTACTTCTTTCCATCTCAGTAAGGTATCCAAAGAGTTTGTCAGTATCACTGCACAGGATAAGACCTTTCTTGAGCAGGGAAAGTTTGCTCATGTTTTGGAACCAAAGGTGAATAGTTATTCCAACCATTTATTTGCTTGATGTGCTGCAATAAGTTTCAGTATACTTTATTATATATATATATTTAAATCTGTTTTAATTCTTCCTAAGAATTGTGTGTTTCTCATGGTTTTAGAGTTTGTCTTTGCCATTCTTTTACAGTGAGAATACATAAATGTGTTTAATTAAATTTTCATATATTAAGATTCTCTTGATGCCTGACAAACCATTTGACTAGAAAAATATTTTTTCCATAGGAGTAAGCATGATTTAAACCGAGATTTCTAGAAAATCAAATTAACTAATTGCAGTGATTACAATTGAGCTTTTTAATACAGTAATTTCAGAGTCACTGTACAGATCATATTGCACATATCAAAACAGTAGAAAACAAGGCAGCTAGCTCTTTGCTGCATCATGCTACAGACAAGGCGTATCACTGACTGACAGCTGAGCACTCATCAAAACGCTTTTCCCTTTGGTGCATATATGCTGGCTATGATCAGAAGACAGCTTTGCTTTCATTTGGACTACTTGATTTTCTTTGATGTCTTTTCATAAAGGTTTTCACACATTTTTTATCTGACTACATTTCATTTTTGCAATGCTTTTTTTTTTTTCTTTTTGAGAATTGTCCAAAAGAATACACAGTCCTTGAGGAATGGCTCAACCAGGCCTGGAGCTATGGGCAGAATCCCTGCTGTCCCTGTCTGTGTCAGGGAAAGGTTTGTGATAACAAACCTCCATTTGGATAGCCAAGAATTGTATAAAATCATTTCACCACAGCACCACATAGATAAATCATATTCAATTTAAATCACAAGAATATGATATGTAAGTGTAGTCTTGTTGGGTAAAAGCAAGGTCTAGGTAGCACATTATTTGCTTCTGATAGTGGCCATGACATATGTCCTCAAGAATACAAGAGCAAAACAAAGATTTACTGATTTATTTTTACCATTTTCCTGAAAATGCTCTCAACTATTTATCTTCTGCAGCAAAGTCCTACATTTTGACTGAGTTTGTAGTTATCAACTCTGGAGGACTTGCTGAGCCTGTACTTGGACCAGAGCAAGTTCACTGTCCTATGGCAGGACAGACCTCGGCAGCTTGATATCTCACCTCCTTCAGCATCCTGGACAGTTGCCGTTTAGTTTTGCTCTGGTCTCTGTATTTGAAAAAACTCAATAATCATTCTTCCTTCAACCTTCCCATGACACATTAGATTTGAATGGGCCTTATTTAGTTTTATTTTTTTTCCTCAGAGTAAAGCTTACTTCTTTGTTTCTAATACAGTAGCCATTGCACCCTGCTGCCCTTGTTTGACACCTCTTCCAATTCTTCTGTATCACTACTGAGATCCGAGCAGAGGTTATGAGATATGGGCAGACAGGATTAATATGGTGAAATTGATGTTGTCTTCATTATTAGGAAAGAAAGGAAAAAATATGCTTTCCAAAATGAAATCTCAAACTTGAATGGAGTTTGATCTGTATTTTTTGTCCCTGAGTGTTGGATTGACATTTTCTTTGAATGAAGGAAAAATTACAGAAAGCTTGAGGCTGATTTTAATGAAGCCAAATACTATTTTTGTATATACAAAAAAAAATTATGGAATGCAATGTTTTTTAGCTAAGATGTCTAAAAAATATAAGAAGAAACGGATGCAGTTTTGAACATACATAGTTTACTTCCCAGGATGCTGTCAGGATTAGTCATAAGTAATGGATTCAGGTTTTTAAAGGATTTTACAGACCTGGGGAAGTAGATTAACTGGATTAAGGTAGGGTACTATGAGGGTTTTAGGCACATACCAGGGTCTTAGTCAAATTATAGATAGATAAGATTTTTCCACTCCTCAAATCCCAAAGGTTATATAACAAAAGTTATGTTAAATGAGAAAAAATGAAGTCAATAGGAAATTCTTTTAAAATTCATCTTGCTGTTTGCAACATAAGGTCAGAAACTGAAGTCACATCATCTTTCAATTCTAACAAAAAATGCTGCCTTTTAAAAAGTGTCAATCCTTATGCAAAATTTTTAGGTAACAGAACACTGAATTTTCTAACACCACAGTAATTAGAAACACTAACATGAAAATATATCATTTGAGAGAACAATATTTACTGATATACAGAAGCTTTAATTTTTTTATTAAATATGAATGCTAAGTATTAAGTCTAGAGAGAAAAAATATGAGTGTATATTCATCTATATATCAATCAACATGCTATTTATTTTAATAAAGGATGGGCATTGCATTAGCCATAAATTTTATGCGGCAAGTATATTTTTATTATCAGTTGTCTGTCCATTTCGCCCATAATCTCCTATTGCTAATCATAATTAATTTTTTCCCTTTTAAAGTGTCTGACTGAAAGATAAATAGGGCTGTCTATGTGCTTCTGAAAAATTTTTATGATCATCATAGATAAATCTAAAATTCAGTGCTATTCCTCCTGTTGAACTGATCAATATAGGATTAACCTTGTGGCCACTCAAACACACACATAACCTGACATGATCTGGCCCTGCTTTCTCCAGCTGCTGGCTCCCAGATCCCATTCCCTACAGCTATGGGACCCTATGATGAGGGACCTAACTGTGGTCTCTGTTCCTCTCCTGCTCACTGGCTAGTTGAAGGTCAGGTTCAGCAGTGGTCACACATATACCCACATCCTGAACAGAGAACTCCCTTATGCAGAAAAGCCAAGATCTGAGTTAATAAAGAAGGCAGGATGGACCACACAGATCAGGCACAGGTTAATTTCTCTAAAATATCCCATCACTGATTTACATAATCCCACCACCCCTTCAAATACCCCATGATAATTTTATTCTCTCCCATATGACTAATGATAATCTTGTTTTTCCCTCTTCTTTTCAGTTATGAAGATGTGGTCGAAAGTCTTCAAGGCTATGCCTGACTTACTCTTTTAGTGACTTATCAAACAGTAGAGTTCTGATCCTAAATACTCTTTAGGTTACACCCTGCTCCTAAAGACAAGCAGGTGTTTAGTTTATTAATTTTCCTATCTCTTAGACAGTCTTTTATGCTGAAGATCCTCACATATCAGATAGCATTTAATTCTAGTACCTATAAGTATATTATATATATATTTATATGTATATATTTTTATATATATGTTTATATATTTCCCACATAACTTGCACAATGTTTCAGGATTGCTCTTACATGCAGTTTTTCAGATTTATTTGAAGATGTCAACATTGTTCTTACAGTTCAGACTGATTTATTTAGTACAAGGTTATTGAAAGATGAAGCAGAGATTGTGCAGTCACTTTCAAGAAGTAGAATTTTATCTCTTGATATAATCTATTGATCTTTGGTTGAGATACTCTGATAATTATAACTCTTTTGCACTGTAAGCTACTTCAGCATTCACAAAACATGATCTCATTCTGGGTGTTTTCTGCATGAATATGGCAGATTTTTGATTCTTATGTAAGTAGGGTAAAATAAGGTCCATTTTTTCTATGGCATGTTAAGTAGAACCAGTTTTTCTTGCAGGCTCACAGGTCAGATAAGCAAGCTCTCCTGTATGCACAACATACTTCTTGCAGATGCTTAACAGCTGGCAAGAATTTCTGAAGTAGAAGACTGGGAGCTAGGTCTACTGACTGTCTGAAGTTCACATTCTTTTTGAATAACAAGATCAAGTTTGAATGTGCAACAGAAATCTGATTCAAGTGACATGTTTGACTGTTAAGAAATCATTTGGGCATGAGGGAGAAATGCAAGAGTTCTTAAATATGTGGAGAAAAAAGCAGATAGTAAAACAATGACTAGGACTGTATCTGGAAGTTAAAAATTAAGAATGGTCTGATGACCATGACTTTTATGTCAACAGGACATGAGAAATGGTCTGCCAAACCACTGTAGAAAAAAAAATGTGATAAACAGGGAAGGCACTGAAGAATTATGCAAAGACTTTGCTATACAAGATGATCTATGCATTCCCTTCGAAATGGTGGAAAAATCTTGGGAACAAAATGGTTTGAGAGCTTCATTATGTAGCATTTATATAGCTCCCAAGACTACATTGGAAGGTTTTGATGCTTCAAAAGATGAGGTTCCTGCTGGAGGGTGGTACAATTGAAAGTAATTTCACAGGGTGATTTCTGCAGATTAATCATGTTTCAAGCTAACAATCAAGCTAACAATTTAAATTGGTCACCTAGAACTAATTTCAGGACGTACAGGTTAGAATGATTTGAAATTATCTGTCTGTGGTATTCAGTATTCAGTATTAAAGTATTTTTACCTCTGACAAATTATTTATACCTAATCAGCGTATGATAGCTGCTCTTTCTTTCATTTCAATAAATCACATCTCCTTCTCCCTATGAGACTGTATTCATCATCCATAACCCAGACTAACAAAAGCAGGAGGCAGTTTCATTTATTGCTCAATATTGCTTGATATATCTTGACAGAATTCACAAATTATTTGGAAAAATGAAACTTTGCTTTGTGTCTACCATCAGAAAATACTGCTTTCTCTAATCTCCTTCCCTTCATTTTGAAGTGTGAGTATATACAGATGTGCATTTTTTAATTTTGATAGCAATGTGCATTTGTTTCCTTTTTACAACCTCCACTGACATCTTGCTGGAAATCAAGCTGCTCTAACACATATTTTCACTTTTCTTTCTGTCTCTTTCCCAGTGAAGTTCCAGAGAGATTCAAGCTCTCAAAAAGGGTTATGGACAGGAAGGAGCTTGCTCGATGTCTTAGCTCCAGCTGTGATGGGTGATGCTCCAACCCCCAGCAGGTTGGCATGCACAGACTCACACAACAAAAATTGAAGTCAAGACCTGTAACCAAATTTCCTAAAGTGATTCCTGCCCTACTGCTAGGAAGAGACCACAAAGGCAGTAGGTGCCTGCCAGGGCCAGTCTGATCCAGTCTGATCTGATTTGATCCGGTCTAGTCTGGCTCCAGTGGTACTGAGCAGTAAGCAGATGGCTGTGGGAGAAGTAGACCCCAAAATGGAGAGGCAGGGAGCCCCCACCATGGACCTCACATTTGTCCTGGCAAAAGGCCCTAATGTCAACTGCTCCATGTTTGCTCTGTCTCCTTTTGTCTGTGTTTAGGGAAACAAAATATTCAGTCTGAACAACGCTGCCTCCCACTGAGTTCTGCAACTTCAACTCATTTTTGCCTTTCTCCAAAACATTTCCTTCTGGAGATGATCTGTGGACTGGAGATGAGTTATAGAAAATTTCACTTTGGGTCCTGGCATTGCTTGAGATCTAGAGAATTAGTTTTGCCAAAGCCGCAGACCATCAGATTATTAATCCTTGTCCTTTCTGCATAACTACCAAACCTGGCCACCTTCTTTGCCATTTCCATGAATGGAAAGGATGTAATCTGCCAAAGAGGCAAAACAAAAACACAGTGAGAAAAGTGAAAGACAGCAGCTCCCTCTTTCTACTCTTGTAATTCGTGGTGAAAGCAGGTAGAAAGAAGGAAACATTATGCACTTCCATAGCAAATTTTTTTTTCTTATTTTTTTATTATGCTTTTCTGGTTTAGTAGGAGAATGTCCATGTTCTAGCCAGCTCATGTCATCATATTATTAGTTTCCTGCAGGTGCCAATCATATTTGGTGCTACCTGGTGATGATCACTAGGTTGTGTTTGCCAAAGAACTAAGCACATTGGCCCTACTGACATAAATAGGCAGCATTCATGATCCTAAAATTATGAAGATACTGAAATGTATAAATCAGTATAAGTTTGTAATGTTTATAGGAAAGATGTGAACTGATTTTGCAGCAGAAGATACAGTACTACAATTCAAAATTGTATATTAGTATTGCTTTTGTGAAAAATACTTGTATATTTTGTCAGAAAAAAAAAGAGAAATATAATGTTTAAGATATATTGTTGGTTTAGGATTTTTTACCAATTTGTGTGTTCATGCAGTACAGTGATAAACTATTAAGAAAACTATACTAATTTCTATTAAAAAGGAAAAAAAAAGTTTTGTGTTATATCTTTCAGAATTGTGTTTGCTCTTAATATAAAAAAGAATTTTGAAATTGTCTCATGTAATAAGATTTTTCCAGTTAATTTCTTTTTTTTTTTTTTAAGTGGAGAACGGAATGCTCAAAATGGCTAGTAGATCATTAGATCATTGATCAGTTACTCTGTAGACTGAAATTCCATAATTATCTTCACAGAGGTGAAACAGAGCTTCTTTACATTCTCTGGTAGCATGATACAACTTCGCAACAGCAAGGCAACTTGTAGGGCCAAGAAGATAAATCATTGGAAAGGCTAGATGTCTATGTAAAGGCATAGTTACAGAAAGAGGAGCTTAAAAAACAGCAGTTCTTTAATAAATGGAGTCTGGTTATACATGAAGAATGCAAACACTTTGTGTTTCAGAAGCTTTACTTTCTGAATAATGTCTATTCTGCTATGTACACATTTCTCTTAACTCTTGTTTTTTAATACACTATTAGATTCCTCTATCTATCTCCCTCACCTTTTCTATCTGTAGACAAAAGTAATGTACTTAGCAGGACCTTTTAAAGGCAATCTCTCAATATTTACATGTGTCTACAGTCTAAGTACTGAGTTTTCTATTAAAATGGCTTCTTTTTTCAATCTTCTTTGAATGTAAAAAAAAAAAAAAGAAAAAAGAAAGAAATTGAAAAGACCTTTCAGATTTATAGACTATAGATTGAAAGTTCAAGCAATTTTATATTGGAGGATTTTTCTAATGTAGATTTCTTTCTAATTTAGTATACGCATTTTTTGGAAAAGTTTTTTTTCTTCCAGTTCTTTGAATTAATCCACAACTTCTGGGATCAATAATTACTTAAGAAACTTTCTCATGTCTAAAACGTGTATTGGGCTTATTTTTTGATGAATGCAAGTTGCTTGAGTTTTAGGGTATTTTTTAGTGTATAGTAACAAAATTACTGTTATCAATTTAGTTTTAATATCAGCACTATACAAGCATATCAGCGCTATCTACTGTCTGTAATCTATCACTATAAAATCTATCATCAATCATCTCTTCTTATGTTTTTAAAATGCCTTTATACTGCCAATGTAACATTATTATAACTGAATTTTCCTCTGATTTACTCTGGACATTCTTTCACAGAATCATAGAATGCTTAAGGTTGGAAGGGACCTGCAGAGGTCATCTAGTCCAACCCCCCTGCACACGCAGGGTCACCTAGAGCACATGGCACAGGGCTACATCCAAGGGGGTTTTAAAGATCTCCAAAGAAGGAGACTCCACAACCTCTCTGGGCAGCCTCTTCCAGTGCTCTGTCACTCTCACTGTTAAGAGCTTTTTTCTTAAGTTCCTGTGGAACTTTTGGTGCCTCAGCTTGTGGCCATTTCCTCTTGTTCTATCAGTGTCCACCACTGAAAAGAGGCCAACCTCATCCTCCTCACTCCCTCCCTTGCGATGTTTATACACACTGATCAGATTGCCCCTCAGCCTTCTCTTCTCCAGGCTCAGCTCTCTCAGCCTTTCCACATACGGCAGATGTTCCAAGTGCCTGATCATCCTCATAGCGCTGCGCTGGACTCTCTCCAGCAACTCCACATCCCTCTTGTACTGGGGAGCCCAGAACTGGGCACAGTAGTCCAGATGTGGCCTTACCGGGGCTGTGGGTAGTGGGGATGATCACCTCTCTTGACCTGCTGGAGACGCTCTTCTTAATGCACTCCAGGATGCCATTGGCCTTCTTGGCCACCAGAGCATACTGCTGTCTCATTGTCAACTTGTCGTCCACCATGACACCCAGGTCCCTCTCTGCTGGACTCCTCTCCAGCAAGTCAGCCCCTAATCTGTACTGATGTCCAGGGTTATTCTTCCCCAAGTGCAGGACCCTGCACTTGCCCTTGTTGAACTTCATGAGATTTCTCACCGCCCAGTCGTCCAGTCTTTTCAGGTCCCTCTGGATGGCAGCACAGCCCTCAGGGCTATCTGCTATTCCTCCCAGTTTGGTATAGTCAGCAAAATAGTCAGCTGAGAGAGCACTCCATCCCTTCATTAATGAATAATTTGAACAGGACTGGGCTGATGACTGACCCCTATGGGACACCGCTAACTACAGGCCTCCAAACTGGAATGCGCACCATTGACAACCACCCTCTGCATCCTGCCATCGAGTCAATTCCTAATCCACCTCACCATCCATTCACCTATCCCACACCTTCAGAGCTTGCCCAGGAGGATGCTGTGAGGGACAGTGTCAAAAGCCTTGCTGAAGTCCAGGCAGACGACATCCACTGCTCTGCCCTCATCCATCCAGCTAGGCACTCCATCATAAAAGGCGATCAGGTTAGTCAAGCATGTTTTTTTCCCTTGGTGAATCCATTTCCTCTTGGTTATACTCCTGAGCACCTTCTTCTCCTCCACGTGTTTGGAGACAGCAGCCAGGATGAGCTGTTCTATCACTTTTCTGGGGATGGAGGTGAGCCTCACTGGCCTCACTGGCCTCCTTCTTTCCTTTTCTGAAGACCGGTGTGGTTAGCTTTCTTCCAGTCCTCCAGCACCTCCCCCGTTCTCCAGGACCTTCCAAAGATGTTGGAGAGTGGCTTAACTATGACATCTACATTCTTGATATTTGTATTCTTCATCATTCATATTCTTATCCGCATATGAGATTCTTTAATATTCTACATAGAGAATGCAGGCATTCTTTAACATCTAGATTAAATAGAAGCAACACTCTTTCCCCTGTGCCCTCACCTCATCTCTTGATACCTCTTCTGAGACAACTGAATAAACAGGCAGACTGAAGGCAGTCTACCTTAAAGTATATTTCTGTTTTGTAACTCCATGGATATGTATCTCATTCGTTCATGTGGTAGTCATAATATAGCCTATTAAGAAAGAAAAAAGAAGAATGATAGAAAGTTTTATGTTCCACAGATTTTAAATACAACCAGGTGATGTACTCTGCAAAATTCCTCATTGTAGAGGGCTGAATATGAGCGATGTACCAATATGCAAGCTAAAGAAAACAGAAACATTGTGGATGGTTCTCTTCTCTTTTCTAACACTGCTAATAATTGCCACTACATTCAGACAAACCTTTTTTATTCTGTTTTTTGTTTTTTTTTTTAATTTTCCTTATTGTTCAGAGACTGTTTTTTTGGACATCACTCAAACAATGTGGCTTCTTCCTGCAGAAGCTTTTCCTATCCCTCTGAAACCTGCACAACTTAAGATTATCTTCTCTGAAGACTAAAACCTTTTAGGGCTTACATAATGCAAATAGTCCTTTTCTTTATGTACAGTACTACATAGGATTATTTGTTTAGGCTTATCCAGTTCAGCAAAAGTTTAGTTGATTTGAAAATTTATCTAGGGTATAGAAAGAAGTAGAATTTAAAGATACTTTTCCTCTTGAAAGATTTCCTGGGTTGATCACACATCTTAATCTTCTTGATGTCTAAAATTGCCTGCAGGTTCATTTAATTCAAATAAGTTAGTTCAACTTCTCAAAAAACTTGTGATGTTTCTCAAACTATTCCTTGAGTAAAATTTTTGGAGTGCATACATCATCCTTCAGTCTTAGAGAAGATGATTTGTTGAGCATAGAGTTCATCCAAGCAAGAAAGTCAAAAAAAGGTTCAGCAGAAGGATGAACAGCACTTCCCCCAGATGTCAAATTAACATCCTCTCCGATTTCCTGGAGCACTTTCAGACAGTGCATCAAATTTGTAATAGATGGTCAGAAAGAGAATGCAGAGTAGCAGCAGACCCATCAGTTCAGCCAGGGAGTGCCTGCCTTATAGCTGCTGGATTTTATGGCAAAACTGGCTACCTCTGAGAGAAAACACTGACATATGCAGCACTTGGCTCTAAAAATACTCTGCATCACCTTCATATGCAAGTTTTCAATGTGCATGGTTTGGCTTCCACATCAATACTTACACATTTCTTTAAGTCTGCACTCATGATCAGTCCTCTGTAACACTGTTTTGATGGTTCAGCAAAGTTATGTGCACTCATGATCAGTCCTCTGTAACACTGTTTTGATGGTTCAGCAAAGTTATCTAATTTGGCATGAGTTTGGAAATATCAATCTGCCTAAAAGGCTTATACACACTTAACTTACAGAAAAAAAAATGACAGATGGGAGCAAAATGAGAATGTAGACCCATTTATAAATCAGATGAATGAGAACAGTGGAGTTTACATATTTAAATAATGTCTTGTGAAAAAAAACTGAAAAATAAAAGTCTTAACAGAGTGGATTAATGTAAAACTAAATACTAAGGTGGGAGGATGTTTCTGGTGCTTACTTATCAGATCTTCATATAAATCAAGCAAACAGAATTACTTTACTATTGAAATCAGATAAGAAATACTGTAGTTAATAGTAGTATGAATAACAGTAGTGCATCATATATAAATAGTCATAAATAACTGACCTTCTAAAATATTTGAAGAAAAACTGATAAATTTAATATTGACATATTGACTGAAGTATATCACAGAGTGTTTATGGAGTATTCATGAAAAAATCAAACTCTTTTTTTTCTGTTTTTTATCATTAATATTTAATATTAGCATTTCTCGGAACCTGAATCAGGGACAAAGTCATTTTTCAGCATAAAAAATGAGTTTAAATGGTAGAATTAAGAAACAATGTACATTTTAATCTTCTGATCTATCTGAATAAGAAAAGGTGAATCTGACGTATATATACATACATACGTACTTACACATTGCACTTTAATAGCAGCTATGAAAAAATACAAGAAGTAGAGTATTTAGCTTTTATGATGATGAATCAAGTCTGAAATACATTTTTATCTGTATGGAGATTCCAACTGTCCTTTACTATAAAAACTGTAAACACTCCACAGAAATAGGGGTAGTAGAAAGGAAATTTCTGACCTCACTGAAGTAAGTAAGTTGTAAAACCTTCGCTTCCCTGGTTTCAAACATCAAATATGTGATATCAAGCTGGGAACTTTAATTAACAAAAGAGAGTGGACAATTTATTGCAATATGGATGTCTTTAATGAGAGCTATCCAGTTCTGTTTGATCTGAGGAAATTAGGTATGAAATGACAATCAAGTTTAGTTTAGTTGCAAGATAACCCTTGGAAGTACAAATAATAGGCCCATTTGTCTTATATAATATGGAATGAAGAATCATCTTTAATCAAGGAATGGATATCTGAAGTAGTCTTTCAAAATGATAAAATACGAAGAATGTCAAAACAAGTTTCCAATAGGTAAATCTTATTATTCAAGAGGCTACTGAATCTAATTTTATCTAACTAATCTAATCAGAGATATGCTATCCAATATCTCGATACTAAACCCAACAGTTATTTTGTCTTACAAAACTAATTGCAAATGGAATTTCTGCTTGCTATTGATATTCAGAGATATTTCACCTCATTTTCTTTCAACTTTTTTTCCTCCATTTTTTCTGCTAAAAGATTCTCTTTACCTTCTGCTTTTGGGGTGTAATATTCCCTGAAATAATGGATTTTTGTGAATCTCTGAAAATTGATTTTTTTTTCTAAACTATTTCTTAACTGTAAACATTATGGCACTAATAACTTTTTGGTATGCAAAACATGCAAAATTAAACCAAATACTATGATGAAATTTTAAAAATACAGAAAAATATACTAAGATACTCTAATATACTCTACTAAGATGTAGAAATAAAATGTACTATATAAATGTTAGTGTCCAATTCCTATGAACTTCAGGTACATTTTGTTAATTAAAACTGAATTCCTTTGAATTCCAAGCTCAAAAGTAAATTCATTGCTGATCCACTACTTAGCCCTGTGTTGCTCAAGCAAATCTGGGAAGAGTATCAAAGATATAGCTAGAAGATGCATTTTTCTGATAGACTTCTATCAAAATGAACTTTGTGAAAGTATTAATGCATCTTTTATAAGTGTGGTGGAACGAGCGGCGGCGGGGGCAAGTGACAAGTATGCCCTTCACTCGAATAGAGAACTAACAATATGTTTTATTAGCATAATAATTATTTCATGAGATTCTATGGCAAGATCACTTATTATTCACTGCATGGAGGCACAAGATAATACACGATTATCTTGGGA
>JAUBOD010000752.1:896044-924360 GCA_032353885.1 Nothura maculosa
AGAGGACCATTGGCTAGTGTATCAGCCTTACCTCCCCTTTGGGATGCAGCCTTCAGGACTGTTATGTTGAGTCTAAGCCAGAGAAGAATGGTGGTGCCTACCAGGATTAGATAAATCACTGGTGGTTAGCAACTGCAGGGCTGCATGTAAGATATAGGTCAGATTGAGCTGGGAAAGGAGCATATCTGTCACAATAAGCCAGTTTAATCTTATGCTAAAAGATTTATACAGAGCCCACCTATATTTTGTTTATACCATTACTATATTACTCTCCAACAAAATTGTTCTAATCACCTCATTGAAGCATTCTTACATTAACCAGCCATCTTCCTGAGTCATGCTATATGCTGCTGTTTTTGTTGACATTTCATACAGATGAGCTAAATAGCCCATGGAGTGGGCAGAGTGTTGCTATTTATTAATGGACTTCTATATAGGAGATGTGTTTGAATCCCATCAATCTCCCTCATCGTGTATAAATACTTTTACTTTGAGCTTATGTAATGATCAGGGGTGTGGAACATCTCCCCTGTAAGGAAGAGCTGAGGGAGCTGGGCCTGTTCAACCTGAAGAAGAGAAGGCTTGAGAGGGGATCTAATCAGTGCCTATAAATATCTCATGAGAAGGATGAGTCCAGCCTTTTTTCAGTGGTTGCCACCGATAGGACTAGAGGAAATGGCCACAAGCTGAGGCACCAAAAGTTCCACAGGAACTTAAGAAAAAAGCTCTTAACAGTGAGAATGACAGGAGCCCTGGAACAGGCTGCCCAGAGAGGTTGTGGAGTCTCCTTCTTTGGAGATCTTCCAAACCTGCTTGGATGCAGCCCTGTGCCATGTGCTCTAGGTGACCTTGCGTGTGCAGGGGGGTTGGACTAGATGACCTCTGGAGGTCCCTTCCAACATTAAGCATTCTATAATTCTATGATACTATAATTCATTTAAACTCAATTCCTCACTATCTAGTGATACTAGTGAACTGAATGCAATAAAATATGTGCTATCTAATATTTTAGATATTTATTTAATATTAGAGGCAGGAAGGAAGTAATGTATTATGAAATTATTCTGCTTTAATATTGAAAATGTCAATACCTAGAGAAAGAATAGCAGTCTCAATAGATTTTCTTTTCATTACTCAGCTGTAATGGATGGCTGCTGGGAATTGGATTCAGCAATAAAATAATCCTTTTGCGTGGATATATGCATATTTTAGCAATTCCTAAGACAATTATTAGGTAGATGTCAATTTTAGGATCTTCTCCATCAGAATTATTCTTTTAAAGCTCATTTCAATGAATTGTAGATGGATGTACCTATGTAGTTCATAGCAATTTTTAATACAGGCAGAATAAGTGTAACAAACCTTATATTTTGTTTGCGTAAAATTTATCAGAAAAATCTTACAGTGGTGTGTGTTGGGGGAGAGAAGAGTCACCTTTAGTTATATAACTTTCACTCTGAGGTCATTACATATAGTAATAGCTTCCCAACTCCTTGGGAATGGAACAATTGGTTTATACGCTCTTTAATTCCCCCTGACACAGCAAATTGTGTCACAGACCGTTCCACACTTTGAGATTAGAAAATTTCTTCCCATGTTAGATAATATGTTTGATCTCAAGTTTAAGAGGTGGCAGTTCTGGAATGACACGGAAGGCTTTTTAATTCGATATTGGGGAAGTGTGAGGAAATACAGTATATGCAATAGAACAGTATAAATGAAAAAATAATAAAATTGAATATTTTGTATTCATGTACTTTTTTCTTATAAAACCTACTTTACTTGGTAAAAATAAGTGTTTGAAAGCTGAGAAATACTACATTTGATAGTTTATAAGCAGTTTATTTTACATATGTAGCTATTACTTATATACTTCTTCAAGATAGATCCTACAAGAAGGTTAGATGACCGCTGGGTACAACCGAGATAAGCAAAATTCTGGAGACTAACTCTTCCTTACATATTGAAATATTTGGTTTCAGACCTGCCCTTATGCTCTTTTCCACCAGTTTGAGAAATATTCATTGTTTTCATCCACCTCAAACAAACATTTAGAAAGAGCTCTAGCTCTCTAGTTTTTTAATTTTAAGATATTCTGCCCTGAAAAAAAAAAAAAAAAAGGAAGAGATACAGGTCCAGAGACAACACATATGCAAATATGCTCCATAAGCCTATTTTCCATAAGAAACCCAGATTAAATGGATTTTTATTCATTTATATATACAATAAATGCAAATTTATAATTATATTTAATTATATTAATTTGTTTATATGTGGGCTGTGTCCTATCAATCTTGAGCAATAAAAAAGGGGTGAGCAATGATATCTTTCATCTTCATGTTCACATCAAATGCAAGATAAAAAGGTTGTAGATTCAGACTGAACACAAGCTTTTCAAGTCCTGGGAGTATCATTTCACTAAAATATCAAATCAGGCTCACAGTTGTTTCAGAGTAAATTTAGCCTTCAAAGGCATGAGTCAAATATAGTCAGTGCAGCCGCATAGATAAGTTTGAGAACTGTGCTCACAATCCCTAGAAATGATATTATCAAGATTCTCTCACTGTTATTGGGAAATTTGTCACTAACTACCTGAAAATAGGTTGTTTATCAGGATTACACAAAATTATGAAGTCCATTCCATTAACTTGCGAGGCTGTGCTGTGGGATGGGAGGCGTCTGGTTACACACACAGCAAAGAAGATTACTGTTTATTTGCAATTTATTTTTAGCAAATATTTACCAGGCAGTCATGGAGATATTTTGTGTAACTTCCAACATCCCCACTGTATTGTGAAGAGGGAGGATAAGATCTAATAGTAGAGATTGTGGCAGGGATGGGTATTTTTTGCTTTTTTTTTTTATTTGTATTTAATTGCCTTAATCTGACCTTCCATTTTTGGATTATAGGGCTAGATTTTGCTTCTTAGCCAAATATAGTATTCAGAGTATTTCTGATGACAGGGAGGACTTACCTCTTCATGCATGTTTATGTCAGTGATGCTCTGTATAAAAGCATATGTGACAGGGACAAAAGAAGCATATAAGAGACCAAGAGAGATTTGGGAAAATACTGCCATTGCTTTAAAGGTATTCTTTTATCATTTTCTATGACATATTCTCTCCAAGCATGATTTTGTCAGGTATATATGTATTTAAAAGATTAAATAAAAGAATAGTTATGAAATACTACATTCAGCTTTCTATGGAATATTTCTATTTCTGTCGAATCTAAATACAGAGTGGCAAATCACTTTTGAGAATAAAATGCTTGAAGCACTGGTTTCATCATAACGCCAAGTTACTGGAGATAAATGTCAATTCACTCCATTATTATTCAAAATTAGTAAATCAAATATAAACTCAGGTGTTAACCTGAAGACAATAGGAACCACTTATGATTGTTAATTTTCCATCCACAGTTAATACCGAATATTAACTCATTTTTGCATATTTATGAATTCTTTGATTTGTTCTTTTTTTGCAATTCTAAATTAATGTTGTATAAGCATTGTTTTTTCATGTTTGACTTTAGCTCTCATTTTTTTGCGAGAATTTCATTGTAGGCTGTACACTATATTAGGTTTTATAAACATTAATTTGCTTTAAAAGATAAAAGAGCTGACTAAAAAAAAAAAGCCAATAACCTTCTAGACCTTTTCATTCTTTTGTTGAATTATAATGAATTATTCTTATAGCCTAAGAGAGTTATAGATTACAGACTGAATAGTGAATAGGTAATAAAGCTTGATTGTATTCTTAATAAATTCAAACTTTACCTTGAATAATATTGCTTTACAACACAAAATCTTTCCTACAGCTAGACTGTTCAAAACATCTTTAATTGAATATAGACGAAAAAGGAGTAAAGTTTGTGTTTTATATTCCCCTGCTGTACTCTTGAACCACTAGCTGAAACTAAAGCTGTAGTAGATATTTAAATATAGAATAAACAGCTAGTGAAAGCATAATCTCCGCCAATATTTTAGGAGACTGCTAAATATTTATATTTGCTATATGAAGGAAAGACAATGACATTTTATTTATTTTTATTTATTTATAGCTAGAGATTGGCTTTGGGTTAAATAGATAAAAAATAGATTCTTTTTAATTGTTAAGGAGCTTGAATGAAGAGTAATAGAAAAACAAAAAATGATCTCTTCTGTGGCCCTAAAATTCCATTCTTATGACTATATTTATACATTTACCTGTGACTTTCCTGAAGCAAGTGATCTTCCTTTTGATCCTAAAAAGATTTTGAGGTTCTCACGTCTTCCTCAGATAGATCATGTACAGCTCAGTGAGGACCTGAGCCAATGAAGTGAAACTCGTAGCAGCAGAGTCATTGAGACGCACATGCTGTTAGGAAGGGAGAAGTGTTTTGGAAGAAGCAGCTAACACCCTATAAGACTTGTAAAAGTAGACTCAGTACCTGATAGATTCATAGGTCTCACTGTGTCTAGTTCAGAATGAAAAGAATAATTTCATATTTCCTTCCTGCAAGGAAACTGAGTGAAAACATTCTTGAAAAAATTTATAACTGCAAAATGATATCCTTATCTTTGTTGCTAGTTATTTAATATATACATTCACATATTTACTATTAGGCCTTATTTAGTAGAACTTCATTGTACATTTATTTGTTTGAGGATGGAAAATTAATTTAGAGGATTCTATTTGAAAAGCAATTTAAATTTATTCATTATACTAATGAATTGTTATGTGGGCCTAAAAGTGTTGAACTGTAATTATTGTAGCTGTACAGCTGAATTAATAGAGAACTTCTGTTGCTAATAGGAGTGAAGTAGCAGACTAACAAGCAGGATGTCAATAGAAAATACCTGTGGATAGAAAATTTTCAAATAGGGAAGAAGTAAAATTCAACATGTAGACATGTATAGAATGACTGCAAATTGTGAAGCTACTAATGATTAGAAAACGAGTGCATGTTCAGTCTGTGGATAACCAATTTAAAATTGAATACAAGATCCATGATAAAAGAGAATAAACAGCCAAAGAATAAGGGATATACTATGCAACTTTTAAGGTGAATTGTAGAGGAACTTTTGAACTGGACAGCAGGATGCCACATCTTGTTTCATCTCAGCTACTTAGAGTCATGCATCCTAGTTGACATCCTGCCTTGATAAAGAACTGAGCACCAGATACTCAGTGTTAGGGCAGGCTTTTCAGAGGGCGATGATGAATGTGGCACCTACAGGAAGCAGGACGGGATAGACCACGGGTGCAGATAGCTGCTGAGCCTAGCAATGCTCTGGTGTCCTGCACCAGCATCATCAGTGAGCTGGGAAATGCTGCAACATTCAAGCTTGGCCAATTCTACAATAGTAAAAAAATATCTAAGTATTTTTTTTTCCTTTTCTTGTTAATGACTAGAAATAAAAACTTGTCTACTATCTATGCTACTAGTCCGTAATTGAGCAGTTTCTTTAACTATAAAAGTCATACTCACAATTATTGTCCAACATAACTAATATCATATCAAATTAACATTTAAAAGATTGATGTTAGAACATAAACACTTTATCATGCTTGAAAGTATACCATTCTTTCACTTCCTAGTTTCATTCTATAACAGAGACCTATCTACATTATCAATGCACCTAATAATTGTTTACGTTATCAGTTTTGTAATAAACAATATATTCAAGTTTTCACTGGCCATAACTGAAATAACTTCTCATGTGCTATCTCTTGCTAATGGAAATCTATTAGCAGAACAGCTTACAGAAATCTATGATGTAGCTACCCAACTTGTTTTCTGTCTTGGTGAAATAAGAACAGACACTTATAAAATTTTCTACTTGCAACTTTCATGAGTCTTAAATTCAGATTAAAGTTACAAATTTAGGTCAAGAGTCATCAAGTCTGTTGGCCTAATAAAAATATACACTCAAACAAAACAAAACAAAAAGGATTCATTTTTTTGAATAGTTTTAAGGTTCGACTCCATTTCTTTGGTAAATGGAACTAGAAAGTAGAGAAATTGAGAATATTGTTTTGGTTTGCGGCCATTTATGATTTCAATGAAAAAAAAAATACTTCTGGCTTACTCTTTGCTGCACTGTACAAAATATGACTAGAGAAGGTATGTAATACAGTACCCCATAGTGAGATTCTTTGCTAACTATAAAACCACTGCATTTGAGAGTTAATCCAATCTTGTTTAGCCTAATCTGTGACAACATTTTTCTCTTTCCCATAAAGTATTACGCCATCTCAGTGTTTCACCTCAAGTTAAACAACAAAATTTCCCAGTTCTATTTTAAATACATCATCTGTGAGAATGCTGTTGTGAAAGTTGGCAGTAACCTCAAATTGTGCTACTGAAATTAATAAGATGTGGCACATGAAAATGTCCTAAGTTTGTGTTCTAGCTAATAACATGCTTACATATAAATATATATTTATATCTCAAATGTAGGTATATATAAATTGACCCTTTAGATTTTAATTATTCTTTGTAAAAAACAACTGTTACTATTAATAGCAACGCTGTAATCAGCACTGACATTTTAGTACCTGTTTATACTCTTCACATTATGTAGTAAAGTGGCTATGTTCCTTTTCTTACTCTTGTGCTGTCAGTGGCACCAATTCCACATTTCATAGAGGATCGGGTTTTCATTGCAATAAACTGCTGATATTTGGGCCCTTAGAAGTCAAAATAAAAGCAAATGTTTTGGAGAAGTAAGAGTGTTCCTGGAAGAATCCCTCCCTTACTGTACATACTGTAATGTGAGCAACCAAGATGGCTTCTTAAATGGATTTTTTTTTGTCATCTGATTCCCTATGTTAGCTCTAGAATATTTTAGTTAATAATTAGTGCAATTTGGAATTAAATGAAAATACAACTGCTTTTATCACTCTACTCATGATAAAGGCAAATAAAAGCATGTCTAAAAATCCATATAATTTATGTAAACAGGATAGATTTTTGAAATTTTATATGTTCTCCAAATATTCTTTTGCTTGTCAATATGCCATAGAAATTTAACTTTTCAGAAGCTAGATATTTCTTTTCTTCTTGCTATATAAATCCATGAGACTCCTCAGAGTACAGACATTTTTTGTCTCTTTTGAGAGAGTGGTAAACCTATTTAAGAGACTACATTTGGTGTTTGTAACTGAATTTTTGGCACACTACCGTATAACCTAATAATACAGTGTATGACCAGATATTTCTAGGAAAACTTTTTTGATAGTTTATAAAAGATTCTACTCAATGTTTTCTGGTCTTAAAATAAAAAAAGAAAAGTCTAGCAGAAAACCTGAGCCTTTGCATACAATGCAATGCAGAGTGTGAGAAGCAATGTAAAAAACCCTGACATGAAATTTGTTCACATCCTGCCATCCTATATGCCACACACTTCTTTGGTGTTGTCTTTTTCTGCTCCTAACATTTATAAACAGGTGAATTTACCTGCAAATGTGAAGCAACAGATGGAAGTTTTGTAGAGTGCTATTGCAGAGTGGTTTCCAGCCCTGCTACTGTTGGTATCTTATCCTCTTATCTTATTCTCCAAGCCAATGGGTTGCTGCCTCACACTGCCAGCTTGGTAACTTTACACAGGATGAGACATTATTTATGGGTTTTTGTCCCTACTCCCTGATCTCTGGACACATAATAAAATTTATAATTTTCTCTTTTTGTAATAGGTTGAATGTAACATGGATCCCAATAGCCTATTTCAAAGGAAATGTTTAAGTCCTCAGCCATTTTCTGTCAGCTTTTTATTCCCCGCTGCCATACTGATTGGTGGCTTTGTCAAGTGTGAGCACTAGCTTCATTCCTACAGGCTATGTTTATAGTTGGGCTAATAAGTACAGAGCACGTGCCTAAAATAATGTCAAAATATTTCATGTCTCTTATTCCAGTTGCTATGACAATTTGTACTGTAATTAATTTTTTTTATTTTGCCAACAAACCCTCAGTTCAGCTTCTTGCACTGTAGAGCTCTTTATGTATACTCAGGTATAAACAACTTCAGCTCTTTCAAACAGTTAAATGTATCTATTCATAAAAGATATCTGATTAGAGCATTCATTTTCTTCATAGGTTTTATGAGATGTCCTTACATATTAAAAGTGTAAGAAAAATAGAAAACACTTTCCTAAGAGAACTGTCCTAAGAGAACTACCAGAACTGTCACCATGCTCTGCACAGAGCCTGATGAGCCAGCTTACAGTCTTAAAAGTTTAATTATTTTCAGCTTATCAAAATGTGATACTATATTTGGGGACACTCCAAATAAATATAGTTTATCTCATAAGTTATAAAGTGTGCTAAATATAAAACTCTCCAAACCCATATTTATAATTAAATGTAAACATTTTCCAATGAGAGATAACATATTAAAGTGTTTGTTTTCTTCCTTAAATCTGTAGAACAGCATGAACAGTTTTGTTCATTCTTAAGAGGTAGGTAATTTATAGAAAATGCAGTGTTCTTGGATCAGATGTATCAGATGTATCAGATGAAAGAATGATTTCCTCTGAATGATACAAGTGTCACATTCTGTTTCTCAGATCTTCCCTGGTGAATCCACTGGTCCAGGCAGCAGCCGTGGTTCAGATGTGACAGCTCATGTTATAAGGTTACCTGGTGAAACAGCCTCATGTGGGCCCTATGGTTTGCTCACTGAGATCGGAGTGTCACTCTTTAATCTGTACAGTGTAAACTTAAATAACCCGCTGCCCCCTTTACATCTTCTTAGTCAATCCATATTTTTTCCATATTTTTATAGATTATTTCAATATTTTTATAGATTATTTCAGGACCAGGGATGATCTTAAATCTTTCTCATTCCTATCTAAAATAAAAAGCCCATGAAACTTAAAATACTCTTAGGGAGCAGTTCATGGAAATAATCAAGCGTAGGGTGTGCTGAAGGAATGTCATTGGCATAGTGCATTGCAGGATGGTGGCAGAACTGCTTGTACTTTATCGATGCCTCAATCCTCACTCTTTGTCAGATGCAGATACTAATTGACAGGATGTGCAATGAGACAAGAAGGCTTCCTCTAGAGCAGAAAGCACCTGTGGTATCTCAAGAGCAACATGCAGGTGAAGGGGAACAGGAACAACCTAAAGAAGTTGTCACACGCATCCTGCTGCACAAACTGCCCCACTGTTCTGTGCAGACCATTTTTTCCTAATTCTTTTAACACTTCATATATTTTTATAATAAAGAATTACATGCACATTATTTGAAAAGAATTCTGTGGACTTTTTTACAAAGTTATCAAGTTTACAAGCAGGAATCCTATACTGTGGAAATACATGGAAGAATAACCTTAGATCTTCAGCTAATAGCCAGATATATATATGATAAAAAACCATAAGTTTTCTGTTGCTGTAGTATCACTGGCAGATCTGATTGTCTCAATAGTTTGTATCTTTTACACAAAATAATAACTTTCAGTTGTGCAGAGAAAACCAGAACTTGTATAGCATATCAGTAGCTTTGTAGTGGCTTACTACACACCTTGCAAAGGCTGCAGCTTTCCCATTTTGTCAAGTTACTTCCACCGATTGTTCACCATCACCTTCACTTTCTCTGAATTGAATTTTTTAATCTGTATTTTTGCTAAGGGTTGCAATGGTGGGAAAGAATGCTGAACGCATCTTGTTTGTGTTTGTATTAGAGGATGGATCACTATAGGCGATTATGAAGTGGAAAGGGTAAACAAGAGATCTGCACTTTCTACAGAAGAAAAACTCAGCTTTTTATCTCTGTCATATAAAGAGCAAATTATGAAGGAACTGATAAAAAAATTGTATTTGTTTTCAAAAGTCTCAAATATAATTTACTGAAGCAGCATCTATATAGTCCTGAAGTGCCATTCTGAGGCAGAGGTGCCAAACAAAAATATTAAAACTCTTTCTTGCATTATGTTTTTTTTTCCAGGTCCAAACCATACTTAAGAAATAATTTTTTTTTTCCTTTCCTTTGTTAATGGCTACTCACAAGATATGGAATCTTCATATTATATTTATTTGCTTATTCAGCCTTTCTAACTTGTGTTCTTCTATTTGGGAGGAAATTGAGAGTGATTTTTTAAAAAATTGTATTATTTCCCCTAGAGTTTTTTACTTCCTGAGGTTTTTTACTTGTTTTCTTAAACTAAATGCTTTATTATTTTACTGGATATTTTAAATTATTCTATACCATAAAAGTAGCGAAGTGAACATTCACATGCTGCTTCAGCACCTACTGTCTAGTCTACAAGTGCCCGTAAGTGGAGAGGATGTGGACTCAGTGAATAGCATCAGCAGGGAATTGGAAAGTCGGGAAGGCAGGACAAAAAAGAGCAACAGGAATTGACAGGCCATAGACTTTTTAGCCTCAGTCTATGTTGAAATAGAATTCTGGCCATCACTGACCAGAATGCTTGAAAATTACTGAGAACTATCTTCTCTGTTAATGTGGTACTTAAACCCACAGACGCACTATACAAATACAGAGTGGCTTAAGATATAGTTAGAAAAATAACTTTCTGAGTTAGGAAACTTTACTAATCTCGTCAGCATTCCATGCCATAACTACAGCTTAGAGTAGATGAAAACCAAACAGAGGAACAAAGAGATTTAGAATAGTAGATAAAAGAAGAGCAATGAAAGGAAAAACATGGTACTTAATATGCTCAGGGAAAGGTAGAGGAAGTGGTGTAGCCTGAGGCTCTGTACTCATGGGATCCTCCTTCCAGTGTTGTATGTGCTACAGATGAGCCTATAAGATGGAGGTCAATTTTTTATTGATAGTTGATGAACACAGAGGTCTTTTGCTGTCTGTGATATTTGAAGTGGTATAATCATACTGTAACAGAAGTAATGAATTGGTAAGTTTAGCAAACAGTGGTATGTTTCCCCAATTTAAAATATTTTTGGAAATCCATATTCCTGATATGTGTATCTCAACACTTAACATGACTGAGCTATACATAGCTGAATAACTGACCCAGAATGACAGTATAGCAAAATCTGTATTTGAAGTTTGATTAAAATTTGTATTTGAGGAGTGACACTCCAGAGGAAAATCAGGATCTCCCTTATCTAAGCAATTTGTTTCCAGTCACAAAAGTAGCTTTTGGCAAAGGAGGGCAAAAAAAAATGAGGTATAAATGAATAGTAATTTTTGAAAACATTTTTTTTTAATGATAAATGATAAGCTTGTATGCAGGAAACTTCTAAAACGATTTTGACTTAATTTACTATTTAAATAATGTGAATGTTTATATAAGCAGAAGATAAGGAAAAATACTTACCTTGCTACTACTACTACTACATGGGACAAAATCTTTGGTATTAGATTCTATTAATGTTCCTGAGACCTATATTAGAGGATTAGTGACTTTCTACCAATTTGACTTCTGTGCAGTTTGATATGCATCCTCTGCAATATATGTGCCCTTCCACCTGGGATTTAGTAGGCACGACTGGGTGACAGTATGCTACTTGAACATGAAGTTGTGGCAGCTGTCAAGGCCAGTGTGCACCATCAACAATGATTTCTTGTGACTGGCTGAATATTGATCTTTTCCCTGATATAGTCTTAGTAATAAACAGATATTTTGAATTTGAAGAATATAGGAAAGATCCTTGAAAAAACAGTTGAATGCAGGAAAGTGAGCTCATGGTGCTTACACTGTGGCCCATCCATAGGTCCTTACTGCAATTTCCTGACGATAGCACAATTTCAACAGTTTCTGCAGCATAACTAATGATAACATGATAAACAACCATCACAACATGGCCATTAGCACTCTGTTATGAAACTGAGCTCACAATAGAGTGAATGAAGCAAAATAGAGAAGATTGTGACAAATGGGATCACTATGAAAGATTTGTCTAACATACAAGCTGGAAAATCACATATGATTCTAAACTACATCAAACTATAAGAAAAGGAGCAAAAACTTGCCAAATCAAAAATTAATTATATAGTATTCAACTTTTTGAGATATAAAATGGAGGAACTCTGGTCTGTATAGACCAACTAGACCGACAACTTTCACCAATATGGTCAGAAACAAGAAGGTCTTAAGAGATACTTCACTAAGTGAAGTAGGTAGTTATGGAATGATATGTTTCTAGTAAAAAAAAAAAGTTTTATCAAGTGCTGAATAAGAAGATGACATTAGATTGCCTTACATCCTTACATATGATACTTCCAGTGTCAATCACAGAACACCAGCTACACCACCATAGATATTTTGTGAATAACTTTTGACAAATTTTGGTTTAATTTTATATTACTCAATTTTCTAGGGGATAATCAAGACTGGGAGGAAAAACATTAACATCTTGAACAATAAGAGACATATTTGAAAGTAATATAGACTGATAAAGAACTTCTTTGGAAAAAAGTATGATTTTTATTGCTGATTTTAAGTTTCTACAAGTTATTTTTTTTAATCCAAGAATCATAAATAATCCTTGAATACAACAGAGCATCTAGCTAACATGAACAGATAATGATTAAGAAAAAGTAGACTTCAATAAAGGCAAAAGAATCTCCTAAGAAATTAATTATCATATTTATTCTACCTAAGGCCAAAAGGTATTAATATGAAAAAAGAACTTGAAAAGATAAAATCATCCAGCAGCTTTCATACTCTATTATTATTTTTATCTCTTTTCAAGAAGACAGAAGATAGTTCTGAAATATATATTTTTTTCTAAAATTTGAAGTACTGATTTTTATATCCTGAATCTTTAATGACTTAATTGTTCCTGAAAATGCAGACAACAATACATATCTTTCTTAGGAGAAAACTGTGAGAACCAGAACACTAGTTAGGTTGCAAGGTAAAATATTTAAAGTTAAGAAATGCAAATATGTTTTCCTTTGTTTTAACCTAGGTTTGGGGGATTTATGTGTATTGATTTATGCTTCAGTCCCTGGACTGTATCGGAATGTAAACTCACATATGAGCAGGATATAATCCTACCTTTAGCCCAAGTCATCTAAAAAACATTGTTAAGGAAAATATTTTGCAGGTATATAGCTATCTATGTATATATATACACGGATCATCTCTACTAGGGTTTAGCAGCTTACTAAGATGAACAGAAACAAGGACCTCTCTTAGACTCTGATGGAAAATGGTACAACAATGGCTTATGTAAGTAGAGCTAAATGCTCTCCCGCACCAGAATGGCTGGCCAAGGTTGTATACTGGGTTCAGATTATTACTTAAAAACACCCAAGGGCGGTCTGCAGTGGTGCAAGTTGTTACAACAAAAGCAAAAAACTGTTTCAGGAATCTGTATGGATGAATATGTACCAATATAAAAGCCTAAAGTATGATCATAATTTAGTTATTAGTATAAGTCTAGTTTATATGATCAGGAGTGGAAAGTCTCATCCAGACTTGCTATCACCTCCTTTGCCCCATCACAGAACCTGCTGCTGGGATTGTTGTTCTGAAATAGTTGCAATGCTCAAGTTCAGATTCAGTTGCTATTATAATGCTACAAATTTCCTGAGAAATGAGAGGAGGGAAATAATGTTTTCTTAGTTAAGAGGCCTGCTAAGCTAAAATAAAATTTGTGGAGCAAGGAAAAAGTATAACTTTAGCCTGAGGCCTCTTTCAGTGCAAAAAGTCAAAGGCCTACTACAGAGAATGGATGGACTGAAGCTTCATAAATGAAGGTCACTGGAATAGTTTGTAGCACAGAGAAGCAATTAACCAATGAACTGTAGGAGAAAATGGCCTATAAAAATGCTTTGTATAAAAATAATTACAATTTTTTTTGATATGACATAGGAGGTGATTTATAATGCATTATTATATAAGAATATATCCTTATATATGAGAGTGAATTTTATTGTAAAACCAAATAATCATAAAAATAATATAGTGATTAATTGATAGATAGTGACACATCAATGCATGTAATTCATATTTCATAAACTGTCAATAACATGATCTCATCTAGTCCTGAATCTTCTTGTTTCTTTGAGTGATTGCCTGCCTGTGTCCTTCTCCCACAAACACAGTCCAATCTGTTTCCTCCAACCATCTGTCCTGTTCCTTTAGCTGCTTCTATCATATTTTCTTGTCCAAGTCCAAGTGTACAGAGAACAGCAGTGGAAGATCTGTCAAGGTATCAGTGACTGCCAGATCATTACATAGTAGGAGCCCCAACTTGTGAAACTACACACTGACCAAATTTTCATGAGAGCCTGACATGTGTATTCCATTTTATCAACAACCTTTAGCAGCTTCCCAGGCAGTTGCTTCTCAACATTAGCACAACTTAGACATTTCTGTCTGAGATTCTCCCCGACCTTTTTATTTTCCCCTCTTAAAAGTATATTTTGTCAAAGTTGTTAATCAGTGCAGATTTTTGTTATTTTCCCTCTTAAAAGTATATTTTATCAAAGTTGTTAATCAGTGCAGATTTTTGTGGAGAAAAAAATAAAGTAAGATTAGCTGGCTTGGGTACTTGATTTAAGAATATTAGTCCTTCTGCTCACTTTCTTCTAGTTCATTAATTGCCGGACCACTTTCAGGTTATAGAAGAGGACTTAAACAGAATGCAGAAATATCAGAGAATGAAGACAACAGAAGAATGACACAGCAGCATAATTATCTGATATAGATGACTAGGAAGTGTTACCAAGTTAGCAGCTATGATTTCAACACGTCTCTTTATTAAAAAAGGAACTTTGTTGCATTCTGTAGTGACCAAAGGCTGCCCCCTTTGATTTTAGTGGAAGACTTGATACTTTCTTTTGAGACTTTCTTTTGGATTCAGTTAATACTAAGCAAAAATAGGGTAAATGAGGTTTTGCTGTTTAAAAGAATAATCCTCATTTGAATTGTGTTTATGGTGTATAGAACTGATAATACATCTACATCCACCCACTGCAGTTCTTTGCAATTTGACTATAAATAAAAGATTGTTAGTTTCCTGGCTTAAGAACCTGTTAGGCTTTTACAGAATGGTAATACATAACTTTAGTATTTTATCATTAAAGCTGACCTTAAATGTCCTGTATTTTCCCTCTTGAATGCATCATTATTTTTCCTCTTCAAACAACAGATACTTCTAAAAGTAAACAAAAGCAAAAACAACATCCAAAAAGTATTAAAAAATGTAATAAAGCGCTATCAGAAATTTCTAAACATGATAACATTTTAGGGAAGCTAACATTTAATAAAGCTCTATGATATATCTTCATGTATGTGCATATTGGTCTAGGTTTAAAAATCTTGCAAAATGTTAATTTTGAATTGCAGAACAAGTGGGGGGAAAAAAAAGAACTCACTCTGGTATTCTTAACAGACATCACATCTATCAAATAAAATATAACTTAATATTCCAAGAAGCAGATTTTTAAAATGGTGTTCAGGGAGCTATACAAACAAATCTTTTAAATGTAAACGTGACTTGAGCACTTAACTTCCCAAGAGGTACCTATGAAAGGTACCTCTCATCATCTCTGAATGTATTTGAGTTCAAAAGAAGTCCTCAAGGATGTGAAGTACTTTTTTGTTATGTTAATTAAATACTTGTAACTACAGCAATTTGCTTTTAACCACCAGTCTACCAAAGTAAAGAAAAATATACAAGATAGGAAGGCAAGGAGGCAGGAAGGAAAGGCTGCTTTATTGAGGAGAAAGGTAAATATTTATTAACTATCTGAGGAGATTTATATAACTAGCCCCATTCTAGTGCGGGGGTTCCCAGCACAGCACTGGAGGAATATTGCAGTGGGAGACCCATGAATATTTTGGAGTAATCCCTGCAAAATACTGCAAATATGATTAAGAGATTTGAGTATCTATCAGATTATGCTGAAAGAGCTGAGGTTGTTTAGTTTTGAAAAATGGGCATCTGGGGACTTTTTGAGGCTATTTTTGAGGCTCAGAGGGACCTTACCAATGTGCATAAATATCTGATGGGGGAAACAGAATAGGTGATTGAACCAGCCCCAGTTGTATTCAGTGAAAGAAAAAGTAGGCAATGGGTGGGAACAAATTGAAATGCTATTTTTTAAAGAAAATCATATGGATATACATTCAGTACATGTATGTGTGTTTCTGCTTAGTGTATATATGCTTTCTGAGAGAAAACCGCTGTCTGCAAGACAGTGAAAGATCATATAATCTATTTTACATTTCAGTGAGGCAAGTAACTTAAATAGCTGGGAGCATCAATTACCAATTGTACGCGATATTTAATTATCAATAGCTGGGAGCATCAATTATCAATTGTATGTGATATAGTGTTTTGATTGTTTTCATTTTTTCTCTTCTTATGGAACTTAGAGAAAACTAGTGATAATTATCAAGCTTCAGATATATGAATCTTGTCCATACACTGATTATGAGAATTTGAGATCAGAAATTTCAGAAAATTTACTTAAGAGGAAAGCCTAGGAAACAAACAGTTCACATATTCATTTTGAGCAGAGACTACAAATAATGCATATATTTTTTAAACAAATATCATATTAAGTACATATAGATCAATGTAGGATCTTGCTTAACCACTGTTTCATAAATCACTAAAGTAGGGTGATTCTGGTTCTGGATGAACAGAATAACAACTTTTTGTTGGTTGATCATTTTACTATTGATAGAACTTATTCATTCCAAAGCTACATTGTTAATATGTATGAGTATATATATATATTCCTGTGAGTTTATATCCAACTACTATAAAACATTTTGCATTCAAACTACAGCTTTTTATTTCTTCATTTGCTAGGGGGAACACATTATATTGTAGGCATCCCTGCACAGAAATGATATCACTGTTTCTGTTCAAAAAACAAATAACTCTAGACATTGAATGGGTTACATGGTCCTACTAACCTTGAAAGACAGAGATATTACTCATGGCTTGTCACTGCATCTGGATAGAAACAACCTGGAATTGACACCATGGAGATTATACTGACAGTGGAAGAGAGAGATGAACACAAGGATGTGCTATTGTGGCCAATTACATCAGGATATCTCCCTGAGGATTTTGGAAAGACCTTAATCATCTTCATTTTCTGTTATTATAAATAAATGGAATATTATATACTATATGACAATAATAAAATATTGCTTTTCAGATAAATCTTGTATAGACTAGTTGGATAAATATCTTAACTGCAATTCATCTTCTAAATCAAAGATGGCATTTAGCTAGGCCACAACATAAATTGCAATTGTCCTGGAATTTAATATAATCACAATAAAATAAAGTTTCTTGATGGTTAAGATAAAGTAAATTGAAAGATGATATTTTATCTGCCATAAGTATAGGTTCATTTGTTATTTAAGTTATCTACAGACTGATGGAAGAACTGTGAAAGAGCAAGCAGGCTAATAAAATAAAACTTTCTAGATCAAGAGTAAAATAAATAAATAAATGAAATGGTTATGCTTCATTGTTCCTGTGATTGAATTTTCTTGTTTGAAATGTCAGGAGACTAAACCATTTCCCTTATTTAGAATGTGCATCTTTAATTAAATTTATTCTATACTGTAGTATCAAAATCCATCACTGTTCTATAGCTAGAAAATGTATTTGGGTTATGAGCAAGATGATAGAAAAGAAAATATTGCAAGTGTGTGACAAGTTTATAAGACCTATTATTTTTCTGATTTAATGAACTGTCTTCCTGAAAGCCTCAGCCCTGCTCTTCACAGAAAAGTAGTACATACATGGCTGAATTGTAACTGGTAGCAAAGAACATGCAGAGACCCTTGACATACATGTATTTCTGTCCTTAAAAAAAAATTAGAATTGAAAAGCATTCAGAGCTATATTTTCGAATGTCAGTGAAATACTAGGGATATATTTTGTCTATAAAAGTAATCTGCTTTGATATCACATCTACATGTTACTTCAAGTATAATGTATATGATAGTATAATAGGTATAACACAATATGATTATTATGATTATGATTATTTGATGTTAGTATTTTGCCTCGTGACAAATGGAATATGATATATTGGAGTCTCCAACTACTCCAACTACTACTACTCTCCAGTAGTTGAGCCAAGATACCTAGGGGAATTCTTCCATTCTTTAAAATCTACACAGAATCATTGAAAAACTTAGGATATAAATCCTTAAGCAGAAACTTTAAGTTAAAAGGTAAGTTACTTCACAAAAGTTACTTCTTCCTTACTTCACCACAAGATTTTTTTTCAGAAGATAGACAATAAAACCAATTGCTTCTGCAGCAAAAGGAGTGGTTTCTATCATTGACATAACTGAAAATCAGAAACTATTTCATCTAAACTACTATTTGATGTTGAAAAAAGAATGATGACAGAGAATGATGTACTTTTTGATACTGAAAAGAGAAATACCCAAATTATTACCTCTATCATAAAAAAATATTGTTAGCTATTTTTCTGTGTGTTTTAAATTCCATTTTCATGTGTTAAATAATCTGAAAACAAACATTGTAAATAATAGTCTTTTATTAACATATGCCAAAATTTGCTAATTATTTTGTAAGAAATCACAAGTTTAATTTTATGAGATATAACCATAAATTCACACAGAATCTACAAGGTTGGAAGGGACCTCTAGAGATCATCTAGTCCAAAATTCAAGATTATACTCAAAATTCAAGATTATACTCAAAATTTCATTATAGAAAATCTTATATCTAACAAGTTAACATAAGAATATTTTAATCTGTGGATGGTTATTTCAAATACATTTGATTATGTAAACATTCTAAGCATTCTATGATTCTATGTATATGTAGAATCAAGCCTCTGAGGATGTAGTTGTGTAATCTGTTTTTGATGATTTTTATTTTTTACTCGATATAAATTCATATCATGTGCTCTCAGTGACACTGCTTGTGCAGGGGAGTGCTAATAGATGGTCTACAAAGGTCCCTTCCGTCATGATTCTGTGATTCTGTGAATATTAAAAAAAAAAAAAAAAGCCAAAACAGCTTGAGGCAATTCCTTTTCTTCCTACGTTGACTATTTCAGAGTTAACTTAAAGCCCAAATTCTCTGCAAATATTCACCATTGTTATAAAAACTAAGGAGTCAAGAGTAGACTGCAGTTAGCTATTATGACTCTTCAAGATGAGGATATTTATTATTTTTCACATAGTAAGTTTAATTTCTGAGTTTCAGACTAAATTGGTGAACAGAAATCAATTGTTTTCCATGTAAACATACTCTTTTCATTATATTAAGTTTTTTGAGATTAATTTATATCCCTAGTCAGCCTTCCTTTTCTAAATACATGTTGAAAACTAAACTTTTCTGGATGCTTCAGCATGATTTTTTATCTCAATAATTTTCTCCAATATCCAGTTATTAGATCTTGCTAAATTGCATTGCATTGAACTTACTTAGATATAAGTGCTGAAGTACAGGGAAGTTTCTTTACAGTTACAAAAGCTATAATCAATGCAATCTAGATTACACTGATTGATTGGAATCTCACATTCCATGACCTATAGACTATGAAGTCATTCTTTCTCTGTATTTGAATATTTACTACATTAGTTAACTATGACACAGTTTCGGTAGGTGGTAGTGAAGAAATTTCATCTCAATTAAACTTCTTTCTGAAAGAATGGAAATGTGGATTTTAGTTCATGCCTGCCATCCCCAAAAGTCTCTTCACATTAGTCTACTGTACTGAGTATTGAAAAAGATGAATGTTGGAGAAGCAAGCATTTACTGTTTAATCATTGACACATTTGAGTACAAGGCTCACAAATACTTGCTGTCTCAAAGAAAACCTGTGTACATTAATTCTTCTGTCTGGCTTCAGTCTATTTGGGATAAACTCTGCTTAATTAAGGTGATACAATAGGAGTTCTACATAAACTCTCCTTTCACTGTTTAGACCAAAAAAACAAAAACAAAAAAAGTAGCAAATATAGCTAGATAATAATGTATGAAATAATAGCACATGGATGATAAGTTTTAAGGATACATAATATTGTAAATATATCCTAATTTATATACATCATGAGATAAATTACATATAATTTATATAAGTGCAAACTTTTTTTCTCATCTTTCCAAGCAAGGAGGTGACATACTAAATGTGCTATACTTATGTATTTACATATGCTTTCACACCTCCTTATCTCTACATAGCTGAAGGAAGTGTTCTCTCTCTCTACGTCTCTGATTTTCACATATATACAATGCTCTCAAACCACATTACAGTATCACACATACAATTTTTTTCTTGGGGAAAGGACAAAACAGAGATCAAACCATATCTAACAAATACTAGTCACACTTCCAAATACACTTCTATAAGGAATTAGGGTACTAAAGAAGTTTGTATAAGTAATGATGTCAGTTAATAGTATGCGAGTATATGTTGATCCAATGCCAAATGTCCTGTGTCAAAATAACTTCACATAATATTTGACAAAAAAAAAGATTCATATCTGAGGGAATACGTGCTTCTTCCTCTCGAGAGACCTAGTGATTAAATGTTCAAAGATACTTACACTACAATAAAATATGGGGCAATCTTGCAACTGTTTGTCTCCAGTAATATTTATATGAGCATGGAACAGTGTATAGGGATGTATATGTGCAAAAATGAATGCACAAGAATTCAGGTCACATTTAGGTAGAACCACAACAACAGTCATTAATGATCACCTAAGGTTTGTGTTTGATTTAGAGAATTAATTAAATATGCCAATCTTTCTAAATGAGGGCATTAGATAAAGAATTATTTACTAGATGTAAAGAAAACAATTTTTGATTAGAGTTTAAAATGGTAGTAGAAGTCAAAAATGGGTAGAATGAGAATTCTGGATATGAACACCTATATTCTACTAATCTTGTTTCAGGCACATTTTTTTTTTTTTTTTATTTTGTATATAAGCCTAATGCCTTAGATTCCTTTGGAAAACCTGGTCCTTCTATTTTGCATTTTTACTTTTCAAGCCTGAGGTGGTGTTGATGGCAAACCTGTCGCAAGTTTTAAAGATGTTTTTGACATTTTTAACATTGCTGTCAGAGCTGTCTAATCTAATCATGGGTGAGATCTGTATGAGGCTCATGTGTGACCAGAAGAGCAGGAGCAGTGTGGGCTGAGGTTGTTTCTGCTTTACACTGCAGGTCACAGGAGGTGAAGCAGCAGGATGCTGCACACAGACCAGAAAGTACTCTGAGTTGTTCGCTTTGGTAAAGTATGGGAGAACCCTCTAAAATCATCCAAGATCTGGGGGCCTAGGAGAACGTGAGCTCCACAAGGGAAAACTAACGTTTCTCCTGCAGAATTGTTCTATAAGAGAGGCCCAAAGATAAGCAACCTCTGACCATAGTCCATCAGCAAGACTTCTAGTCACTTCCAGTCATCTGAGTAAATGTAAAGAAGTGGAAGAAGCAGAAGAATGCAGTAAAGACCACACCAATGCCTCTGACCTTCTGCTCAAGGACAGAGTAAGCCCTGTAAGCCCTGGAGTTTAACCCTTGACAGCCATGTCTGAATCTTGTCCAAGGGTCAGCGTGCCGATGTGGCTGTGTGCAACTGGCCAGATTTGATGCAGATTTAATCCAAGAGCGGGGATGATTCCATATCTGAAGATCCTATCTCCTGTCTGTTCTCTGTACCAGGTAAACATGTTCAAAAGTGGTCTTACCTGTCTTTGTAAAGACTTGCCTCTGCAGGAACCAAGAAGCAGTTAGGACTAGGAGTCTTGACAGAGCTGGTGGCTTTCTAGTAGTGTTTAGTAGCTTGCCAAGTTCCATTCTTCCAACAACAGGGATGGAGTGGGCAGGCTTTAGCATGAGCTTGCAAGCAGAAAAGGGCAGGTGCTGTACCAAACCTTTCCCTGGCAAAACTGCTCCAGAGTTACTAAAAGGGGCTCTGCTGGGGTCAGTTGCCAAGGACAATTGCCAGGAGGCTGAGTCCCAAACCTCCTTACCTTCCTATGCCTCTTGTTCAGCATTTCCCAGATTATTCTCCCAAAGCATTGCTGACTCCAGATAGTAAGGACCTTATCAAAAGGCTGCATTCCTGGACACCCCATGAGTGGGATGTCCACTCATGGACATGGGAAGGTGGAGACTTCTGCTTGAATATATCAGAGCTCTGATGCAGAGTGTTTCTGCAGCTCCCTATCCAGCGGATCAGTGATTCTTTGCATGCAGCTCTATTGGCAGTGACCAGAAAAGATTTGATGAAGGCCATGAATGAACTGGCCCAGCTGTCAGAGCTTAGGCCGATAAAGATGGACCCACAGCAAGGAGCCCCATGTGTCTGTCTGACGTGCAATTCTGTATGAGATGGTGCCACTGTTTCAGTTGGGTGCAGGGTTCAGCAACTGAAAGTGCATGCACTGAGAGCAAAATCAACCGCGTGGTTTATTTGGGACAATTCACACTAACAACTAGCTAAAGCAGGGTGAGTACTTAGCTATTCCCTGTGAAAACAAGGCAGTTATGGAACAATTACTTAAGAGAGGATACTTGCTAGCAGGACAGTGAGACTGATTACTCTCCACTCCCTACCTCTGATGGACAAGAGGTGGCTGGCAGGCTCCAAGCTTACAGGCGTCCCTGCAGAGATAATATAGGTCTTGGTTGGAAGTCTCCCCCTGCCTCCAATCCACGATTATTTTTTATATCTGATGTGTCCTGCCACATATGGCCGGTACATGTCAGGAGGAGTACCAGAGAGCGGGCAAAGCTCCACCTTTTTCATTAGGCAACTTTCCCTGGTGTGCGTATGCGCACCAGTGGAGGTCTCTGGTCTCGTTGGGTCCTGCCTTCATTGTCTTCTTCTCCCTTGCCTCAGATTTGACCCCCAAACTGGCTTAGAGGTCAAATGTGTTTGAGTTGGTGGCGTGCCTTCTAGCACAGCTGTCTCCAAATGCCTCAGTTGCTCCTCACCACCAGATAAGGCAGTTTTCGCAGCTGCATAGCCGCCTTCAAACAGCCTGCAGCAAGATAACAGCTTCACGACAGTCTCAAGGCTTCTACAGATCATAAATAGGTTATGAATTTTTCCTCTTTTTATACAGCCACCTAGGGGATTGGCTGTAGAAAGGTGGAGGGAAGGAAGTGTAAAACATATGGCAAGGGAATGGTTGAACCATGGCAAAACAACACTAGGAAAAGAGTTAAGATCAGTGGAAGATCATATCCCTCAGATATTTCTCTACCCACCAGCATCCTCAAACCCTGCAGCATAGTGGAAGCCAGTGGCTGACTATTTGCCTAGGAGAAATATCTGGCATGCTGTGCAGACAGAATAGTTAGGGCAGTAGTGACACAAATGGCTAGAATGCTGAAAGCAAAGTACTCTAGGTTGGAAATGCCTTCAGAGTGCAAGAGAAACAGGTCTGGCAATTACTAAGTTGATTAAAGAAGTGACAAGCTCATCCATGGCATGTTCAATAAAGAAAAGGCTTGTGACAGAAGCTGCTCAGATACCAGTCAAAACAGGAGCAAAACCTTCCTGAAGTCCTAAAGATGAGAGTCTGGTTAAACCTCCACCTCATGGATCACTCTGGGTGATGCCATTGCTTCAGAAAGGGAAAGGAGAATGAGATGCTAGAGACGACAATGACAAGGAGATTGGTGAAGTGTGCCATAGCCTTGGGTTATGTCCTGAAGCTGCTTATCTTCTCCTCTAGGACAGTATGGAGGTGCCTTATGCCTTGGGAACACTACTCACTGCAGCATACACTCTAACCCACGAAGATGGTCTTGGGATGCAGGCGGGAGACTTGTGGACAAATCAAAAGGAGATTGACTTCCCTTCAGGGTATGCTTATGCTACAGACTTCCTGCAATGTCTCACACTGTGGGGTTGCACCTCATCCTGACAGTGATGCTACTACTCTACCTCTCCAAGGTATGCATGATCAAGGGCAAATCCTTCCCACACTGTGCAACAGCTGCTCTGAAGACATGAAGATACATGGAGGATTGTGCCAGCTAGGGATGTTGGTTTTTTACTGCTTATATAGCTAGTCTATGTGTAGCTATATTGCTGCATAGGAGCTACGGAGCTGTCTGTGTGGCTACGTTGCTAGATATATTGCTCTGTGTAGAGGGTTACATATGATGCTCTCCAGAGTTCCTTTCCAACCTTATTCATTCTGTGATACAGAGGTTGGACTTTGACCAGATCAGAAGAACAAGGCTGGGAGACTCCACAAGGAAAGACAAGTAGTTCCTCTCTTCAGGTAAAGATACTCAATAGTGTCAAGAAAACAACTTATCGCAGTTAAAAATAGCATCAGATGTCAAAAATGGAGAGAGAATTCTGGATATGCAATTCTTCATTCTAATTAATCCCACTTCAGGCACCTATTTTCTATTTTGTTTGAAAGTCTAATGCCTTAGATTCCTTTGGAGAACCTGGTCTTGCTATTTTGCATTTTTAAGTTTCAGGCTTGAGGTGATGTTGTCACCTGTCGCAAGTTTTAAAGATGTTTGTGACATTTTGAATTTTTCTGTCACAGCTGTCTGATCTACTTACATGTGAAGCTTTTCAGTGCAAGGACTACACTTAACTGCACACTCAGTACAGTGTGATTTCCAAACTTAGTTTGTAGATGTTGCAATACCAAAAATGATTAAGAAGGGCAAAAGTTTTAAATAACACTTCTGACATGTATATGATTACCTCCTTGGGGAGATTATTCACTGTATAATGAGCTCATTAGTAGATTAGTAGATTAATTTTCTTGCTTCGATATACAATATATTTAGTATACAATGCCCTAAATATTTTTTGGCTGAATCAGTGCAGGGTCTAAGTGACTATAAACCATAATATTGGTGCAGTGGTGACTACGAGGTAAGATGATTCCAAAGGAACAACATCCCCTCATCCATCCAGCCTGTCATCCCATGATAGAAGGCTACCAGATTTGTCAAACATGACTTCCCCTTGGTGAATCCATGCTGACTACTCCTAATCGTCTCCTTCTCCTTCATATACCAAGAGATGCTCTCTAAAATGAGCTGCTCCATCACCTTACCAGAAACAGAGGTGAGGCTGACCAGGCTGTAGTTGCTCGGCTCCTCCCTATTGGCCTTTTTGAAGACTGGGGTGATGGTGGTTCTCTTGCAGTCCTCTGGCACCTTCCCCACTCTCCAGGACCTCTTGAAGGTGATGGAGAGTGGCTGAATAATAACACCTGCCAGTTCCTTCAGCAGTCTTGGCTGCATCCCATTGGGGCCCATAGATTTGTGGGTGACCAGTTTGCCTAAGAAGGATGAACTTACTTTAAGAAGGACATGCAGGGCCTTCTTGTAAGCCCTTCTTTATTTTTAAAAAATAAACCCACAAATTCTAAGTTCCAGGAAAAAATAAAATTAAATTAAATTAAAAAAATAAAATTAAAAAGAAATTCCCAAAGGTAGGATTCCCAAAGGTACTTCCGAGATTTTAGCAATACACTGCCATATATTATTTTGGCTTAAGAGATCATCAGGTCACTCAAGATATTAGCCATTACATGAGATAACTATTTCTTGGAAAATTTCTCTGCAAATGTTACTGGTAGTGGTCATCATTCAATGGGTGATATTTTTTCACTGTAAGTGAATGTTGAACTAATGCCTTTTTTTTTCTGGAAAAGCAGGATGTAGCTTGTACAAATAACTCCTGGAAGATGAAGCTGTAAAATGAACATTCTTATTGGTCTTTTGTAGTCATTTAAATGTGAATACTTCTTTATAATTACATAGATGATTGTATGTTCTTGCCAAACTGTTTTTTCAGAATCTGCACTAATATTTTCTTTAAAATGCTAAAGAAATAATGCCTTATACTCTTAAATCATTTTCATATATTGTCATGGAGGTGCAATCACTAGGTTATGACAGAAGGCTAGGTAGTTATCTCACACTTCTGCTTTGTTAATTATGAAGAATTTTGCTTAAATTTTAACAAAATTGAATGATAAAAATTTAGGACATCAAGTTTGTTGTTTATTAGAATCACAAGCAGTACAATAAAGTCTTTAATCTAAAGGCAATAAAATCACCTCACCTTGCCTCACCTCTCTTCCCCTTCTCCGTTGTCTTTTGTCCTTGGTCTTCTCTTCTTTTTCTCTTTTTTTTTTCCCCTCCAATCTTTTTCCCTATGGGAACTTCTCCCTGAGTAATGCCTGAGTAATGATTGTCAAGCTGGGCCAAATGCTAATTTCTAAAACATAGAATCATAGAATCATAGAATGCTTAAGGTTGGAAGGGACCTCAGAGGTCATCTAGTCAAACCCCCCTGCACACACAGGGTCACCTAGAGCACGTAGCACAGGGCTACACCCAAGTGAGTTTTAAAGATCTCCAAAGAAGGAGACTCCACAACCTCTCTGGGCAGAGACTGGACATTCCAAGGCAATATGCAATTAAAATTAATAGAAAGATAAAAATATTTCATTTTGTGCTCTATTTAGATTTTAAATATTATACTTGAATCTATTCATTTTTCTTCTCATCTTTAGATTCTAGGGTTATGCATATACTGCTTTATGCATATTATTGCAGGATGTTTTCAAAAGTATTTCTTATTCTTCAATTAAAACGTCTTTAGAGTTTTATCTGAGAGTTTTTAAAACATGCAGATGCAGAGAAAGGACTTTTTTTACATATCAATTAACATAATAGAAATAAAAGCTATTTAGAATTATTTCTCTTTTCTTTCAATACTGTATTTTTACTCTTAAAAGTATATGTCTGAAGTTCACAGAAGTGATTTAGCAAAATATAATGTTACGTTGTCACACATAGAACAGTCACTATGTGCAGTCAGAATGACCTTTCTTCTAGAAATGAAAAATCAGGAAACCCTGAAATAAACTTTCTCTCAGAGCTCATTGTATAAATGCCTTCTGTGTGATGAGTTGAATGTAAAATGACATCTGCTACTGCAGCAAGAGGTGTGCTTTTCTTTACTTAGTTTGGTAGACAGAAAACCTACCATTGTAAGAAAAATATTCATATACAAAAATGAACCTTGCAGCCTCCAACAACCAACAGGTACAAGAAACTATAATCGGTAATCTCCTGAAACCTTTTCTTAGTAACCTGAGAAAAGCTCTATGTTTTTTGAGGAGCATGTTGATTTGAAATATGTATTATCTTGGTTTAGTGTTAATGTCAAAGGCTCTTACAAGGCTGTAACTGACAGTATGTATGGATGATACAAAACATGGTGATTGCATAAGAAAATTATTACTAGAGTTAGATTTAAAAGTATCTTACATTACACTAAGCAAAAAATATAAAAATATCAATGCATATGAGTGTAATGGGTAATTTCAAAAGGAGCATGTTTAGGAACAGTTATCTGTCCCTGCAAGGTGATATTACTATTTGTTATCTCCTCTAGGCAGATGGGAGAAGTTGCAAATATAGTAACAATTAGAAATGTTATTTGCTAATATTAATATGATACTACTCAATTTTACTAATACAAGACTAAATTGATATATTCTTGTGACATAATTAAAGAATTTACTCACCTGCTGTCATTTAAAAATGAGCAAGATGGAAGAATTTCTGCTATGCATTAGGCCTTGAAATTTTTTAACTAGCTAACTTTCTATAACTGTGTTATTTTTAATTAAAAGATATGAAATATTTCAGCACAAGAATATATTATTACATTATTTCTGCAATTATATTTTGTTTCATAAAATATTGAGGAATATTTGTCTTTGCTCAGATTTAAAAGTATTCTTCAAGATATAAGACTGTAAGATGACTCTTTTTGTTGCTGTAAGAAAAGTAGTGAATATTTATATGTTAAGGACAAAATGGAAATTTTATTTGCATCAAACAAATATAAATTCTTGTAGTATGATAGGTTCTTACACTTTCTGAATACAAGTCATATTCCTCTGAATACATACAGACAATCAATCTGCAATTATTTGGAGGATGAGAGAATAGAGATTAAACCAATCAAATAATAAAGATGAAAACAAGAAAAAATGTAGGCAGGGAAGAACACGTGGATAAGATTGCTAGACTGGCACGAAGTAGTACTTCTGTATACAGTTATCATTTCTGTGTCTTTTTATTGTTATGATTTTTCTGCTACGTTTTCCTACCACTAAACATTTAGTACTTCCTTTTCTAAAACAATCTGTACTAGTTGTTGGACTCAAGTTTGAACTGCTCAAATATCGTATTTATAACCATTGACAAAAGCAGATGCCTGAAGGAAAATCAGGGCAAGCTTGTAATGATTCTTATCACAAGTATTCTCCTGATTTCCAACAGAATCACAGAATCTACAAGGTTGGAAGGGACCTCTAGAGATCATCTGGTCCAGCCTTCCCGCTCCAGCAGGCAC
>JAUBOD010000752.1:924527-937566 GCA_032353885.1 Nothura maculosa
CTGCAGGTGGAACCTCCTGTGCTTAAGCTTGCACCCATTACCCCTTGTCCTATCACTGGCCACCACCGAAAAAAGCTAGGCCCACTCTTCCTTACAATCTCCCTTCATGTATTTATACATGTTAATAAGATCCCCTCTCAGTCTTCTCTTCTCTAAGCTGAACAGGCCCAACTCATGCAGTCTCTCCCCGTACGAGAGATGCTCCCGTCCCTTAATCATCTTTGTTGCCCTAATCCATCTACATCTCAGAAGCTCTGTATTAAATGTAGATGGGAGAGAACGTTTCTTTCCTTGGGCACAGCTGTCATTGATACCTCTCTGAGTTTTAAAGAAAATGTATTCCCTAAGTATTCCTAAGTATTGCATAATTATTATTTTTTTCTCCCTGTAAATTAATCTTAGTGTAAATTAATCTCCCACATAAATTAATCTCTCTTCGCAGTGAGAGATGGAGACAAGTATGGGTGTTTTTTTTTTCAGAATACAGTGTATTATATGTTTGATCTTTCTCATCAGAGATGTTATTGCCATCAGAATTGTTATATGTAGCAATGGATTCTTCTAACAACCAATTTAGGCTAAAAAAATGAAAGATTTACACAGCAGGAAGGATACACTCGAATATTCTTCTCAAGAGAAAGCAGATAAAAGAACCCTAAACTCTTTTTGTCTAAAGCTTTATTTTAGTACATTTTATGAAAAATTGATTTGCCATAATTGTCTGACAAAGAAAGGAACTAGATGACCAAAGTGTCCTGAGGGAGGAGAGAATTTTGAACTTCTGGAGATTTAGATAGATGCAAACTGGATAAGACATCTTGTGAGTTCTTGACCTTTGCTGGCATTTTGACTAAAGTATTCGATAAGAGTACAATAGAAATTCTACTTTTCAGAACTGACAGACAATGCGGAGTATAAAATGTGAAGGCCTGTTTTGAACAGTAAGTAAGCATATATGGTCCAAAAATCTGAATGTTAGGCACCAGGCAGCCACATCCCTACAGCATTTCAAGCAAGCTCATTATGAGTTTTGATTTTAATAGCTAATTTTACAAGTCAGCTGGAGATCCCTGAAAGAAAATGGTAGTATATATAAGCAGTGGACATGAATTGATGGCAAGCGTAAGTATTTCTCAGTGTGTTCAAACCAGCTTATTTTATTGCTTATAAGAATAATATTATTAATTTCAGTTCAAGATGAATTAGGTGTTTCAGCATCCTGAAGTGTTATTAGACATTATTTGAAGCTTCATATTCATTAAATACAAATATGGAGTAACTGTAATGATTTCATGTTTTTACTGCATTGGCAAATTAATATGCATACAAGGATGCAATCAGTCTTTCTTAAAGGGTTTAAAATTTTAAATATAGACATAGGTATTTTTGTTTAAGTTAATACTAATGCTTAACATTGGATTTTTTAAAATAATATTTATATTTTAGTTAGAGAACTAAGCTGTTCAGGATCTATTTATAAAAATATAAATAATTTTTCAAATCTTAGAAAACTTTTCAACATGTCATTTAAAGGTTTATAGCAGAGTGGACTGAGAATTAAATGGGAAAATGTTTAATGAATTATTTATAACTAAAAGGTTAGCTTGGGGAGAAAAACAAACTGAAAAAATATTGACTTGAGAGTCAAATCTCATTATTAAAGCAATAGTTCAACTAGCTGTTAATATAAATTAATGTTATATGAACATTCAGTGAATCTTTTGCATTTTGTATCAGTATTTTCAGGCAGAAATATCTGAAAACTGATGTATTTCTCTGGAGTCTTGTTTTGCAGTGAATATCATTCCTTCTGTGTGCTCTTAAAATATATATATATATATATATATGTGTGTATATAATTATAATGTATCTCATATAACACATACAAATTTGGGAAAATACATCACTAAATTTGTATTGCACTACTCCAAACCAAGCATAATAAATCCAGGAAATTCAAGGTGGATATTACATTTAGAAAACTTGAGATGTTTAAAATATGACAAGCTGATCAGGCAGCATTCTTAGCTATACCATATAGGTATGCTATAAACTCCTTCAGTCACAACTAATTCACTACTGTGTCTTATTTGTTTTCATTGATATTTAACACATTCATTGTCTTTCCCTCAGGTCACTTAAGGAAAAAGACACATATTTGGGTACCTCCAAACCAAAGGAACAATGTAAAGCTTTAGGCTCTTCACCAAGAGCCATAATCCACTGAGGGTTCGGTACACATGAAAATATGTATGCTCATTTATGCAATACACTGTCATGCAAGATTTTCATTGATTTCTTATATGGCCAAGCATAAATCAGGAGTTTGTTTTGCCCTAAATTTTAGTGACAGACACGTAATTTCACAAGACCATTGTCAGCTCTTAGGAAATGTGTTTTTGATACATTTGTGTACTACAGTCATTTGAAATACCTTGTGCAATCAATTGCAGAATTGGATTATGCGTTATATAGACCAATATTTCATTTTTTTGGAACTCGATGCTTTATACTTTCAACTCACATCCTCTGAAGTTGTTGCTATTGTCTTGTTATTAAGAGAAATAATGTATATTTTTTTTAATTTCTCATTTTCACTAATAATTTGGCCTAACACAATTTTTTTTCCATTCATTCAACTTTTTCTTGACTAAGAAGCTTAGTCTTTCATGATAGAAGATACCGAAAAACTTTGTCACTTCTCTCTTTTACAGCTTTTGCAGATGTACTATGGATCTAGATATTGGTGTAACATCCTTTATCTTCTTTTTATTTCTTAGCTATCTTGTAATTCTACCTGCGTATTTACCAATTAAGTGAAGAATTGATATTTTCTAACACCTGCTCACAAAGACTTCAATACCTCTTTCCAGAGAGGTAATATTTAGCCCACTGGTGATGAGGTAAAGGTTTTATTTGTTTGTGTACGCATTACTCTGCAATTGTCAACATTGAACCTTCTATTTCTTTATTGTCACTCAAAATCATAACACTTTTGTACAAATACCTGTGTAGTGAGCTTTCATTTTTTCATTTGTTTGATTGAAAGTCATACTTTCTTTCTCACTATTTCCCAGTTTATAAAAATTACATTTCCTACTTTCCTTTTCTATTGTTCAAAATCCTTCTAAGTGAGAGTAAATATTCTAAATGTTCACATTTTAAAACACCATCTAGTCTTAACATTTTTTAAATCAGTATTATTTTTCAAATTTTTCATTTTTTTTCCTCAAATCTTTCCTACTGTATCCTCAATTAGGATATTTTGCTTTGGAATCATGCTACAAAAAAAAGGCTTTGGAAAGAATTTTCCTTTAAATCTTTTCCATGGAACAACCAGGCTTTAACCAGGTTTTTTTGACTCTTTCCTCAAGTGATACTTTTTGCCAACCCTCAACTATTCAACAGTTGACAATGTCAGCATTCAACTATTCCTACATATTCCTTAGATAAGTTTTCAAGCATTTTATTAGCAGTTTTCACGTTATTCCTATAGCTCCTTTTAATTTCACTTTTTGCAGGTTTGTTTAACAAAAAGTTCTTAGTTCTTCTATAGGTCTTCTCTAGTCTTGGCCATGACTTCCAGTTTTTCAATGACATATTTTAGCTTTAGCAATTCCCATTTATATTGTTATTTAACTATACTAGCTTTTTTTTCTCCATTTCCTTCTCCTCTGAGCATCTAATATGATGTATCTAAGCAGATTCCCTCACACTGGAAACCATTATATTCCTTTTGCTGCTTGTAATTTTGTCTTTGTGGCATCTACATCAACATATAAATTTCTTTTCTGAATTAAATATGAATGTGGTAGTGGAGTTACAGTCATATTGACCTTGCTTGTCTTTCTTTAGGTATTTACCTGTATGTCAGATTTTGTTCCACTCATGGCAGATTTGAATAGGATACCTTAACTTCAATTTCTTTCCTTTAAAAATAGCCCAGAGTAAGTTTATTCTATCACCCGTTCAAAAAGACTAAGATACATGTTGTTTCTTTCTTTATTAAAGTAAATCATCAGAAAGGGAAAAAAAAAGGAAAAAAAAATGTTCTGAGGTGAAGGCAATGAAAGGAGATATCCATTGTTTAATTTTGTAAATAATAAGTAGTGTTTTTAAATTATTTCCTTTAATTGAAAATATTATTTGTAAAATCTGTATGGATATGGCATAGTTTGACTTGATATGATATGATGATCTATGTGTTATAAATGTCAGCTATAAATCAACTGTTGAGGTTCACTCTTCTTCAAAACAGGAACTGCATTTTAATTTTTACATTTTGAATAACTGTGCTGTTCACAAGCATTCATCACGTCCTGATGAATAATGAAGACAGGAGATTTTTACCCTAATAAATAAAGGTCAAAAAAAAAAAAAAAATTGGAGGAAGTTGAACAGTGCTTTTTGTCAAAACACACATAGTTATTGACAGAACTATAGCTGGCATGGACCAGCTTAGCCCCCACTTTAGATAGAACTGTGGAAGGGCTGTGGCCTGGGCCATATCTGTCTCCGTATCATCCCAGATATTTCCATATTTTCTTGTTTCCCTTCTCCTTAAGAAACTGCAACGCTCATTTTGCACAGCTTGACTCACACAGAATCCCGCTCTACCCATTCTTATATGTATGTTTCCCTTACTATATTTTATTCTCAGAAAAAAAAAATTGGAGAATATGACTCATGCACAGAAGGGCACACTCATCCAGTTATTCTGGAGGGAACTGAGAGACCCTACTACTGTTAAAACACCAGCTCTCAGGCAATCACTTCATTTCAAGAATATAATCACAACATGTGGGAAGACTCCTGAATCAGAAATTGCTAATTTCAGAGTCATTACTGTGAATCATGCTGTCACCTCAATGCAAGAATTGTCATTCTAGTACTGTTCTCAGTATGTAGAAACAGAGAGTGGACTGTATTAATTGAGAATAAAAAAATGCAGAATGTAATTCTCATGTATATCACACACCAATAGGTGCCACCATTGCACTGTGACAGTCACAGAATTTCTGAAATTATAAATAATAGGAAATATTTTGTTTTATAGTACAGAAAATGTGTTTTCTGGGGGATAAATGCAGACTTCCCCCCCCCCAGTAAAAGCAATTTGGAGGATGTAATTTTGTTGTTGCGCTTTTTATTCCTTTTTCTTTCCTTTCCTTTCCTTTCTTTTTTTCTCCCTTTGATTCATTCCATCCAGAATGTTACAACCTTGACATTTCTTTGTAATTATTCAAAGCCTTTGATCACTAGTACCCAAATGAATTAAGCTTTAGTAAATCGTGTGGATGTGCCTTTGTGTCGCTCTACTGCTGAGCAAACAGTACCACAGAATGACTTCATCTGATTAATTTCTCATTCCTTTGGTGACCTAAATAGAGCTACTCTCATGCTTCTTTATTGAATTTTTAGATACAGACGTCAAAGCAGATATACAGTTGCAAGTTACATAGTACCATGGCATATCCTATTGAGAACAGAATATTTTCGATATCAGTATTCCTTTGCTTCTGAGGTAATAAATGGCAGTATATTCTTTGCTTGCTTGTCTAACTCTTCTATTGCGTAAGTGTACCTAGGTAGGTACTCTGTATTACTCTTAACTTAGTTAAAAAAAAGAAAAAAAAAGAACATCACGCACTGTCTTCAATTAGATGTTCTCAAACTTAATTATTTATCCATTGCGGATGACTTTAAAAAGTGCAATTTCTTTTCCTATTTGCAGGTGAGTACAATACTGTGCCACTGAGAAATGGCAGATACACAAAGAGTTGTACGTGAAATTTACATGACAATAAAGTTCCCTATATTTTTTGCCTGAACCCCAATTTAGCTTGAGAGTCCAAGATGAGGAGAGAGAGAAAAAAAAAAAAACAGCAATATCTAGTTAATTCTTATCTGGGTGCTTAGACTTGCAAAAGAGTCATCAATTACTGAAAGCGCTTGCATAATAGAGATAAAAGTAGAAAGTGTGATAAAACACCTTCACTTTACAGATATTATCAAAGAATTTACAGGCATCAATCAATTGATAACTAAATAAATATCAGTATGACCTGGATTACCCCTACCAACATGAACATGAAAGACTTGCCCTAGTTTCTTCAGTTATTCAATCTTATCTGCATGGCTAAATTGTATTTGCTTTAGTTTTACTTAATCCTGTATTGTACAGTTAATGTATAAATGGCTGCATTACACAGGTATCTACAAAGCTTAATTGTTTCCAATTAAAACCAGTTGGAAAAGAATTAGATGTCGTGTTGAACATGTCATGCAGGAGTGAATCAGGTCCATCAAGACAGGGAGCGCTAGAAGACATTCTACCTGGAAAGGACACAGACTTGCTAGTGCCATGCCTACACCATGTCTTATTTAATAAAAAGAGATCATTAGCCAAAACACATTGGTATTAACACAGATACAAGGCCTGTCATATTCAAGCTAGACATGGTATATTACTGCAGTATGCTGATGCTAGCTAAGATATCTATAAATTGCACTACAGAAGTCCATTTGACAATATCTGTAAACCAAGTAGGGTTAGGGAATGAATTTGCACATGGTTATTGGTAACATTTGCCAAAATACTCTTTGGTTTGATTTTGGCCTTTATCAGCAATGCTCTCCCAGGCAATGCCTGGATGTGGTCTGGGGGTGGCACTAGTAGCGCTGTTTAGAGATAGAATCACATGTTCGAGAAGGCGGGAAGGGAACCTGGGACCAAGTGATGCAAATCCAAATAAAAGCAATCCTGAAGCGTTTCTGCCCTGTCAGTCAGCATACTGATAAGCTATCTCAGTGCCACTGACTTTTTGTATTTCATCTGAAATATTTCATGAGACAACAACCTGCCTTTGTTTCTGTCAGTTATCATTTTTTACCAAAAATGTTTCTACTCTGGACACCTTGCAGCTGAGGAGCTTTCAGAGCATGCAGCTGCCTATCAGGTCTTCCATTGAGAAAGGTAAGGTCAGCTCAATCATTGTGTGGTAGAGAAGCAAAAAATGATGAAGAATACAAATTTCAAAGGAAATGATGAGTCTGTCCAAGTACAGTAATGAAAGCTCTAAGTGTATGGATCTGGCCAGGTGTCTTTTCAGGAGTGGGGTCATTATGGAAGATCCTGATCATGTTGAAATGCTTATCCTGCTTCCAAGCTGTGGTCTTTCTTCTATTTCTCAGAGATTTCTGGCCCTCCACCCAAGCCCTTTCTTATCTGTGTACCCGCTACCCGTCTACCGTTATTTCCTAGGAGCTCAGCTCTGTTTAGTGTTGCAGAATCAACCTATTGAGTCCCAGAATCAGTGACAATAGGTCATTGAATTTTTTTCTGATATATACAAAGCTGCCTAAGCATCCAGCATTTCTTTGCTAAGCTAAGACATTTTAAACTCTTTAAAAGTCCAGGCCTAATGAGTTGTGAATGGTAATACAGAAATACAATGAAAAGATTCAAAACTGAACCTAAAACACCATATTAAAGTGAACATCTGTGCAGGACTTAAAATTTAGTTATATTTCTGACAGTTTAAAATTTTACTTTCTAAATCAAAACCATTGTATAACACATAATAATTGCAAACAATGATAAGAGACAGAACTCATTTTTTCATGTTCTACAGTGTAGTCCTCTGTATCCTGTTAGATCAGGACATGATGTATCATTTAAATCATATTTAATATTTTATTATTAAACTACTACAGGATTTGCTTTAACTACATCAATATTTTATAAAAAAACTGGTCCAGATATGTCTATAGCATAGAATATGTCTATAGCATAAGATAAATATTTCCAAAGTGTGGATAGAAAACAAGTAAAAGAAGAAAAATACCTAAATATTATGTTCATTTCCCAGAGATCCACAATTTTTTCTTGTAGAGAAATATGCAGAAGACCTTCTGTTGTTCTTCAATGTGCATAAAGCTGATATTTTTAAAATGTGTTATACTCATATGTTTTACACTTATCATTTTAAATATTGATTTCTAAAGAATTACTAGGCTTAAATTTGAAAAGATCTGCTTTAGTAGATTTCCAGTAAACAAATGGATACATGTAAACACTCCAAGTTATAAAAGTTACAGTCCAAGTTATACTGAAAAATAAACTCAGTGGATATGGACTGTTGTTACCCTTGGACAGCTGTTTTACAGAAATATTCCATCTAATATTGAATAAAATTATATTTTGCTACAGTAACTGCCATATCAAAAGAAATAAGTTTTCTATCTCCCAGATGTGTGTATTGCAAGTCTTTGTGATTGCCAAAGTTTTGAAATAGTTTCTCGCTATATCCTCAGCATTTTAGAGTAAAACACTTACAACATTATTAAAAGAATTTTTATAGTATTTTAAAATGTTCTGCTGGTATTTTCAGACCACAGTACCACTGGAAAGATTTTTTTTTCTTGGAAAAAAACAGATTGTAGGCAATTGAAAACAATGTTCAGATTTCTTGCTTCTCTCTCGATTCCTCTTTCTCCCTCTGTTTCTCTTTCTCACTGTATCTTTTTAAATTGGAAGCATTTGAACAAATAAAATTAATGAGACTTAATCTTATATCCAAAATCAAGCATAGATTTATACATTTTGCTAAAAAGGGATATATAGGATCCTAATCTGAATAGATATATGAAAGACTTATTCTATTACTATATGGTCCAGAAGAGAATCTATCCAACTTGCCCAGGAAAGCCCTAGATAATTTACTTTTTATTGTACTGATATTTGGTATTATAATTGCTGCAAAATTTAATTCTGATTAACTTTCAGCTAGGTGATTCCATTAACACCACAGTCTTTGATCCACCAAAGGCTGCCAAAGGCTTATGGTGGTGTTAAATAAACTCAGGTACACTGATCATAACAGGACATGTGCACCTTGAAAGTAGAATGATTGCTATTAATATGTCAGCTTTCTAATTTGGAAATAAATGCTAAATGAATTAGTAAGAATCCATGCAGGCGCTCAGACTGTAGCACCACTCATTCACTGTAATTATAGAATGCAGTGTTTTTTCCTGTACAAAAAGCTCTGCTAGGAGGTAGGCAACCTTTTTATAAGGATGTATTTGGTGATTTATTTTTCCTCTGAAGGATTTTATGGTTGTCCTTGAAGGTCCTGAAAATTTGGACATAGCTGCAAAAGTCTTGCTTAAGTTGTGGATTAGGGAGTTAAGGTAGGTACAGCAAGAAATCTTGTGAAGGGTGAATTTGTTCCCTGCAGTGGCCCTGCATATCAGAGATAGACCCCAACATTCTCCTACAATATGTTGAGTGCAGTGCAGTAGCTGGGTCTTGGCCACCAATAGCTTCTCCTGGGCCTGGACTAGGGCTGACAGCGGCTCCCCTGAGCCAAGCCACAGCACCACCACAACATGAACAGCATCCACCTTGGGCCAGAAAGGAGGCTCCCTGGAGAGTGATGCACTGAAGGAGGAATGGGTTGAGATTGCCTCATGGCTGGGGAGAGAGGGATGCTTGTGGTGTCAAAAAGGGAGTTCAGGGTTGCAGGTGCAAGAAAAGGATCTTTCTCCACTCCTCAAGGCACTTACAAACCAATCATACGGCGAGAAGGAATGAGCTCCATCAAAGAAGGCAGCTGGGAGAGCTGAGTCTGATCTATGACTCAAGCTATTTTTACATGCTGTACAAGAATAACTTCTAATAATTTAAAGCTATTGAAGATGCTTTCAACTATATGAAATAGAGAACAATTTTGTGAGGATATGCTTCAGCAGTTCCATATACTTTGAGCTTCCAAGATGAATTATTTCAACATTAGAAATGGCAAAAGAAGAGCAACAGCTTTATATTTTTATTATATGTCTTTCATATTCAAATAATGATTCATCTTTTCATAGTTTCCTATATTATATAGCTGATGAACTAGAAACAAAATGCCAATTCCTTATTCTGTAGACTATTCCCAAGACATATAGACTAAAACTAGCACTAATTTTGCCATCTACGAGCTGTATTTCAATATCTTGAAATAACTGAAGACAAAAGAAGCTACAAAATAGTTAATATCAACTAATTAGAAATATTTTGATATTACTGTGCATGAAATGGAGGAAAAAAAGCAATTTTATACCATACTTAATTGTTTCTTAGCAAAGGAGAAATAATATTTTTTTTACATTATCTTAAGTATATCACTTTAGTCGAGTGACACATGGGAAGCAAGAGTAGTTTATTTTTATATCAAGTAATCAATATGAAGATAGTGGGTAGTAAAATGATCTTTTGCTCATCCTCTAAAAACTTTTTAAAATTGTATGTATTTTCATATTTTAATGATAAAAAAGAGAGTCTTAAAAATATCTTCTCTCTAACACTTTGCCAACTGTCTTACCTCTGACACCAAAATTTAACTTCTGAAAAAGTTTTTCTCGTAAGTTACAATAGCCTAATATCTATTATTTCCAGCTTTATTACACCAAAATTATTTGCAAGATCAAAGCTAAAAACATTTTATCACTCACTCCCAAATGCAATTATCACTCATGTTTAAGCTCTGCACCTTGACTTGCTGATAGGCTGTTATCTTCAAGGTATGGTCATGGTCAGATGCATGAAAGAATATAGTTCAACTGACTAACAATATTTAAAATTTGCTTGTGTATGTAGGTTAATATGTATGTAGGTTCTCAGCTTTTCTCTATTACACAGCTTATTGGACCAATAAAAGCTAAACTGCATATAGCTAGTATTTAACACTTGATAAATATAGAAAACCAGATCAGATTTAGGTACTAGAAGATTTACTATGCAGGGTAATTAGAAACTCAGTCCTATCATGTAAACTTCATATAGTTTTTTTCTGTTTTTGTTTTCAATTCTGCTTCTGTTTTTGTCTTTTTGTTTCATTGCTTGCTTGCTTGCTTGTTTTAATTTGCTTTTATACATTTCAGGGACAGCAGAATTAGTTTCTAAGGAAAATCATCCTAAAGGATTATGATATCATCATAAAGCACTGAAATGACAAAGATATCCATTGGTAACAGCTGAGAGAAGGTATACAGACTGTGTTCTCAACTAGCTTGTCAATGAAATTTTGTTAATCATATAGCCCAGGAAATTTCAGAAAGCAAGTACTCACAAAACTTTCCTAAGTTCTTTGAAGTTGTTCTCTCTTCTGAACAGAAAGAATACTGAAACATGAAGGGACTACTGAAACATGAAGGAATTTTCTATGTATTTTTTTCCTGAAGAGCTTACCCAGTCATTAGTCCAATATCAGATGGAGCTTCCTTCTCTTTTTACCTGTATTGCCAGCATACACCTGCATTACAGCAATACCAAGTCCCCTGTCAGCTGGAGTCTTCTCCTGTTAACAGGCTGCTGAGCACAATAACAATTCCCAGAGATGCCTCATGTAGTCTCTGCATAGAAACTTTCAAACTGGTTCAAACAGAAGCTGGTTTAATATCATGTTTCAAAGCTCTATACCACACTAAATATTCAAAAACCTTTAGGGAAAAACAACAACAACAACAAAAAAGCTAACATTCATATGTAGAAAGTATTTGCAATTTACATTTTCATTAATGAACTTTGTGGGGAATTTTCTTCCTTACATTCCAGGTTTTACTTCAGGTTGCTGATTCAGGACCTGCTGTTCTTCATGTGAAGTCCCTTTCATGTCTACTTCAGGCGTGCAATTCTTAGGGCAAAGCTAAATGGAATAATTTTCTCTTTTCTCTTTTCTTCTTTTATTTCTTCTTTTTTCTTCTTTCTTCTTCTTTCTTCTTTCTTTATCTTCAAGCTATACAATTAGTTCTGTGAAAGACTAACTTGTTCCTGATCAATAACTAAAATTTAGCATTTTCCATAAATATATTGTATGATCTGGACTTGGAAAGAGGGAAGAAAGATAATTAAATCAGCAAGATTGTAATCATATGCCTTCTCATGAAAATTTAGTGTAAATAATGCAAGTCTTAGCTATATCTCTTTTCTCAACACATTTTGCAATGGAAGCAGTTCAATCAGACAGGCAAAGCTTCAACTGTCTCTCTGTAACTAAAACTTGAACACACTATGAAAATTATAGGCCAGTAACGGTAATGAACAATTTTGCAATACGATGTCGCTTAGCACAGCTGCAAAGCAGAGCTCCTGAAACCTTTTACTGCAATCAGTTCATGTCCTCTCAGCCAGAGATAGTCCAGGTGGTATTTTTCATAGCTGTCATAGTACTCTAAAACAAATGTCTGCCATGAGCTCAGATATCTCAGTACAACCTGCTTAAAACTAGGAAAATCAACTCTAAATATTTTGACTCAGTTAAAAAGTCTTAGTCTTAAATGGAAAATATTTAAACGATTCAAGAAATTCTAATCATATGTTATTTACATTTCCCTACATTAATAATTCTTTCTGGGGACTAAGACCTCCCTCCTCAGACTTCAAGTATACAGAGATTTAATTAAAAAAAAAGATAACAGAATGTTCTTTATGTCATGAATCCCAATGAGACATAAAATCACTTTAATAAATGAAGACTCATAGTGAGGTGTTCATAATCGGTCTAGTGACTTAGTTTATCTGAACAAGCACTCATAAAAGAAATAGGGAGAACATTCATATCATAGGTGAATTCAAGGGAATCATGAAGTAATTATTTAAAAAAAAAAGTAAAATATAAGCAAGCAGTTATTCAAACCTGTCCAGTATGTGTATTCTAGTAGTCTCTGAAGGTCTACTATTCTAGTGGCAGAAGGAAGGGAAGGCAAAGGAAAGGAAATCAAGGCAAGGAAGGGAAAAGAAAAGCAAGAGAAGGTAAAATAAACTTCTGATTATAAGGAGGATGATTTCTTTGTGTAAAATAGCTAAACAAGTATGCACATCCTGGGTAGAAAGGAGTGCACTGTACTGCCTTTTCTCACTGCCTGCTAAAGTGTGAGAAGAACTCGTTCCCTCGCCTGAACCTGTCCCTCCACATTCACAGAATCACAGAATCACAGAATCACAGAATCTACAAGGTTGGAAGGGACCTCTAGAGATCATCTAGTCCAA
>JAUBOD010000752.1:937666-954681 GCA_032353885.1 Nothura maculosa
CACATTCAGGTTGCACAGAATTGATATACATACTATATGACAAGCTAGGAGTGAGGCAGCTGTACTCATGTTGCACATTCCCAGCCCAGCTGTTAGAACAAGAATGGCAGAACTGCTGGGTAAGCAGTCTCTACGGGAATAAGCGATGCGTGCCGGAGGTCTTTGCATCTTCTCAAAAATGAGTAACAAACCCATTCTTTGATTCATTCCCAATCAATCTCTCCTCACCTTCAGGAAGCTGCTGACTGTGCTTTCTATATATATAATAAATATAATACAAAACAGTAGACCTCTTTGTAAAAAATGTTTTCCTCATAAAATGGAGAGTATTGAATTTCCCTGATAGTTGATGTGCAGATTACCTGAAAAGCGTTACCAAAAGGATTCTTGCTCTAATGCCTTTCTTTGATAGTTTTATTTCACTGCTACCAGAGTGCATACATACCAGAGGACTGTAATTCAATAGAGATATCAGTATCTAAATCAGTACTGAAAAAGGATTGCTTAGTTGTTCTCCTCTAAAGCAACAAAATAATTCTTTTTGTGTATTTGAATCCTGAAAAGCTCTTTAAAAAAAAAAAAAATCTACAACTTTCAGGTGAAGATAGTCAGTTTCCTGAAGAAAAATAAAAGGAGAAAAAAACTTGAAGTAATATAAGAATAAATGATCAAATAAACCAACAAATTTTCATTGACAAAGAATGTTGTCAGAAAAATTCAGTTGGATAAGGGTTTTGCCCACTTTTTTTTTCCTTTGTCCCAGTGCCAGTGTACTCTTTTACATGTCCTGGAGGTAGCTGATTAATCTTTCTATATATCTTACAATTTCTTTAAAAAATCTGACAAATGTAGATATTTCTTTGCAAATAATTTTATTTTTTTTTATCTGTAAAATATTTACAGTGTTAGTGAAATTGTTCATTTATTCCATTTAGCTCCTGTGCTGACTGTTCTACAGGCTGCAAGGACAATTACTTCCAGGAGGTTTAGGGCATAATTTTATCCAGAAGTTGAAGACTAACTGTCCTGTAGTTTCCAAACATCATCCTTCTTGGCTTTTTTGAAGATGAGTATAATTTATCCTTTTCTCAGGCTTTCAGGAATCTTGCTCTATTGCCAAAGTCCTTCAAAGATGATAAGAAAGTTACCTTGCAATGACATCTACCTCCCTTAGCATCTGCAGATGCAAACCCTCTAGCCTTATAAAACTGTATAAGTTCCCCATTAGAATGACCATGAGTTATCCTCTAGCTATCTCAAGGTTTCCAGTCTTCGACCAAGTTATTCTAGAAGATGAAAGATATACTTCTGTCATCCTCTAATTTCAACCCATAAACTTTTGACTAACTTGTCACCCTTTCAAAAGCAATTTTTAACACATTCAGGACATTCTTCTGCAAAGAATACTCTCTTCCTAGCCCATGCTTCCCGAAGGTACAGCATGGGCCCTTAATAGCACTCTGCTTATGTGCTTCCATCGCATCTCTGTCATGCCAGTGTGATCACAGATGTGCATGGGCTAAATCCTCTCCCTCCAACCCATGGAGATGAGTTCATGTACAGGCACTCCTGAACCATGCTCCTTTCATAGGACAGGTGTGAGAGCTACCTCCATCATGTTGTCCTCTGAGTACATCTCTGCTGTCTACTTGGCTTTAGACTTCATTTCTCATCCTTCAAAAAAAAAAAAAAAAAAACAACTGTATAAAAAACCCTTCTCTCACGGATAGCAAGCTTCTTTACATAGGGGTGTTTCTGCTTCAATTCTTTGTTAATTAGACAAATAAATTGAGTCTTAACTTCTGTGTGAAACACGAGGTTTCTCTGGCTTGTGACTTGGCATTGTTTAATTTCTTCTCTGATTTTTCTTTATCTAATAAACTTCCATATAAGTTCCATACAAGTTTTTAGAAGCAAACACAGGAAGAAATGTAATTACATCGATACAGAATCTGTTTTAAATGCATATCCTATTTTTAATTCAAGCATTAAAAAATTAAATGTTTCTATACCTTTCCTCCTGGGCATAATTGCTGCAGGGGAGGACACTTTTGATTTCCTTCTTTATAGTGTTTCTTTTCAGTATGTGCTCACCAAAGTATGCATGCATGTGAATTTTTGATCTGTAACTAGAGAGATGTATTAGCCTAATTTAAATAAAAAGTCTTTACTGTTTGGACTATCTGCACTGTATGAAAGAAGATGCTTTTGTATTACTCAGTTCTCAATAACATTTATTTTTATTCTGATATAAAGAAAAAAAGTGAAAATATCACTTAAAAATAAAAAGATACTGGAATTGTAATTTCCACTCTATGAAGCAATCTCTATATTATATACATGGAATTAAAAGCAAAAGCAAAATATGAGTTAATCAATTCTGTAAGTAGTAGGCTAATATCGATCCTTGACAATTGCCTTTATTACTAAATTCATCTGGTTTATTGAAATATAAAGATATTTTAAAAAGTGTTTCAGTTGTTCAAATTTTACTTTTTCTACTGATGGTTAAAGAGTTTTTTATTACTGTAAATTGAAGTTGACTCAAAACCTTTCTTTTCTTTTGGTTAGGGCATGATAAAACCAACATTTTTTTAGGTTCATTAAAATATATGTATTTCTGCTCAGAATTAAGTAAGTTCTCTAACAAGGAATTTGTTCACATTTCTTCTATGTTATTCCAAAAATTCTGCTCCAAAGGACTTTAGATGAAGAACTTCAGATTTCAATAACATTCAATTGTCTGTCTTCCAGGGAAATTACTCAGAACCTAGAGACTTTTTTATGGCATATGGAGTGGTTTATCCACTAGGGCATATGCAGTGGTTTACTTTTATTGCATATCTTTCTTCAACTAAGATGTTTTGATTTGTATCTGCTTGTTTTTATCCAATAAGCATGTTGATCACATAAGATAACACAAATATATTATGTTCTTGCAGTGGACCAAAGACAAAGAAGCCACTACTGTGTTCAACAATATTTCTGTAATTCGCCTAATTAAAAAAAAAAAAAATTAAAAAAAAAGAAAAAAAAAGTTTTCCAATAGTCTTTTGGAATTTCAAATCATCAACTATTAAGAGATCAGTCAGTTATTTGAAGTCTATTATGAAAATATTTTTAAATTTTACTATTTACTTCATTTAACATTAGATGTAATTAAGGGGGAAGTAATCAAATTTTAAGTGTTAGAGACTCTGGCTAGTCAGTTATATTGTTAACCTTATTTAAGATACTTCTCATAAACTTCTCAGAACAGAAAATAACAACAATTGAATAGCACTTTAAATTTAAGACAGTCACCATTTCACAATATTTTTTGCATAATGTTATTTTAATTAAAAACACTGCTTTCTTTCTTTTTGTTGATTTTTTTAACAAACATAGAAAGTATTCCCTGAATTAAACTCTATGAGTGACCTAAGCAATGACATTATGTAAAGAAAATATAGTAACATATCCTTCTCTAGTCATATTTTTGGATGAAAGAAATTGTGTCTGCTCTGCCTAGTCATAAATTGCATTAAGCACACTAAGAGTGAAACAGGGAGTCAGTTAGAGGTTAGATGGTCTTTAAAACATTAAGCACTTCATCCATTTAACTGCTGATTTAAAGGCAGAAATAGGCAGATCTGCATCTACCAAACTAGGATTCATTTCAAATTACTTCTAGGTGATGTGAGTTGGTTCCTGCTGTGCTCATCAGAAAGAGGAGACGATCATTTTCCCTGCCTTGTTTTTTTTTTTTAATATACATATATGAACGGTAATAGCGGGCACCTTATTCTCTCCATTAAATAAAAAGAGGGCAGAACTGTCCTTTTTAGATTATACGTTTGATGTTTTGTGCTTCATCGCATGGGATGTCCATGTTAAAAGGGACAAATTGAGCCTATCTGCAGAAGCCCAGATGAAAACTGGAAGCACTAAATATTATTTGTAAAGAAGGGAGGAAACTAAACAACAACCAACTAAATGACTCCTCATAAGGGATGGAGCTAGGAAAAAGATTTTCAAACAAAAGAACAAACTTTTTTGTAACCTTTTTTTTTTTTTTTTTTTGGAAAAGCTAGCATTTCTATCCATATTGTAATATGCTTTTTTATGTGTTTATCTCTGATCCTAAATTATAGTGGAAGTCTTGCACAACCTCCCTGGGTCCTTTTCCTTTCACTTAAGGCAAAAGTGAAATGGGAGATAAATAGTTTCCTCTTTATTCTATTACACAATATTCCTTCTTGATGATCAGTTTTTGTCTTTATTTTCTGCCTTCTGGAATTATGTTGCAAGAAGCACTTAATGATGTTTGAAATACTTTCTATAGTCTTATATTCAATATATTTTACTTCTCCAATTACCCTAAAAAAGTGTTCCTGTTTATTTTTATAGATCTCTCAATTTTCCTCCTTACCAGACATAACTAAGTAATTACAAAATAAAGTACAATCTTATGGAAATATTATGCAGCAGAATTAGAAACACTAGTCGTTTAAACACTACAATCTCCAGTAAATGGTGATGGTAAATAACTATTTCAATCTTAATAGGCAAGGCAAGGAAGAGATATCTCTTAATTTTGTATTCAGTAAATCAGTCACACATAATAAAAGCAATTACAATTCAACAGATTTGGGGATTACATCTTCATAATATCACAACTGCTTATTTCCCCACCAATTAATAAGAATAAATTTTCATGTAGAGTATGTGAAGGCTATTTTCTTTCCAATTATAAATGTACAGGTACTTAAATGTCCACAGCAGTACACAAGGGCATTTTCAATTAGTGACAGACCTTTTATTTTTAAAAAGATCCAATTGGCTGCAACCTTGCTTAGTTATTTCAAATAGCGCACTGAAATACCACACAGTTTTTTAATCAGTAAAACAGGAATTTTTTGTTTCAGTCATGTTATTGATGTCATAATAGTAAATTTTATATTAGTGTTTAAATTGAAAATATCAGTTTATATTTTTTATTTGACTATATATTTTTTTCTACCAAAACTTAAATTTAAGATATTTATATGGAGAGACATCATATGTAAAAATCAGTTATGCTGATATAAATAGGAAGATGTTTCCAAATATAAAAGATATGGAGATAAAACCAGCAGATTATATTTCTAGTTAGTAACTAACTAGAAATTTCTTGTAGTTCTAGTTAGAGTGCTTATGAGGAAGAGAGAGAGGGGTCTATCCTTATAAGAGGAGACAAATGTGGTTCCAGAGGGAAATCAGGATATGCCCTACAGAGAAGGTTTTCCTGAATTGGTTTATGGACTCACATCTGAGATAGCTCTGATGATTGAGCATGGCAAGTATCTCTGTGTGCTTGGGGTTATGGCCCCCACCAATATCTGTGCTACAAAGACAACTCTCTCCAAACAACTGCTTTTAGGATTTACCTTCTGCATTAGCCATCATTGTACCTTACCATAAAATAATCATTTTACTACCCAGAATGTTGCAGATTTACCACATTCACCTAGTTTTGATTTTTGGATGACTCCTAATTAAACATCAAAATTATCTGAACCTATCAAAGTTTTCACTTTGTTGATGCAAAGATAAAGTAGTTCACACTTACATTTTGATATAAGATCTCAGGAACATTCCCTTAGGAGAAAGCTCTATTACTTTCAGAAAGCTTCCTAAATTAAGGAAGGCTTATTCAGGACTATTTATAATCTTCATCTTTTCTCTGAGAGGAGATAATGACCAAGTGTAGGTGAAGAGATAATGACCAGGTTGTTTTTTGTGTCATATACAAGAAAAATGAAGCATTAACTTGAACATAACTACTTTCGGACTACTTAGACAGTAGTAGTATGTGTAGACAAATAGATGGTAGACCAAGTTTAGCTATTTGGGAGATTCTATTCTGTATTTTAAAGAAACGAATGATATTAGATATCCAAATAATTCCATAATACTCACTGCTTCCTACTTCCCAAGGTGTAAACAAGAGTCTTTCCCTGTATCTGTCTAAAATACTCTCTCCTATCAACAAGAAAGTGAAGAAATAAATTTAATTTATTAATCAAAATAGTGTTAGATAAATTAGACTTTGTTTTAAAAAGCATATTTTTAATCATTAACTATAAAAAGTAAAGTTTTGCCAAAACCCTTGCCATAGAGTTAATATAGAATAGAACTTTCCCATAGAAATGGCTTTGCCATAGACAATGACAAGTAATTTTGGGTCTGAACCAAAATTGTGAATTATGGTCATTTTCAAAAAGCTGTTTTATTAAGTTGTTGTTAACTTATTTGTGACATCATAAAAAGGATATAACCTGGTCTGTTTGAAGTAAAAAGATTTCCTAATTATTTAAATGGACGAGCATTTCTCCCTCCCCTCTCCTACTCCCTGCCTCCACCAAAAAATAAGATTTTAAAAATCATGATCATATTTTTTTGCCACCCTTTAAAGGATTCAAAGTAGAGCAAACTCTTGTCTACATTTGGCTCACTAAGCAGTAATATTTTTGATAACTACATTTAGCTACTATTCAGATATTGTACTGGGGAAGATCAGAACTGACTTTCAAGTGGAAATCCAGGCACCTTACATTGGAGACTTAATACTACTGTCCTATACTACTAGATCTGCACAGTAGTTATTATTCTTACAGTTATTACTATATATTTCATATAGTGAATATAAATAAACCCATATACATAATGTTAACATATATGTATGTACACACACATGGACATGTATATGTTTACATAATGCATGTATATACATTTGCTTGTGTTTGTGTGCTTGTGGACATTATTAATAATGCCCACTACTAATGCTACTAAATAGGTTCACTAAGCTAACAAGTAGGAATTCATTAGTTAGAATCAAAATTCATACCTATTACCGAAGCAGGTCAGGTATAATATGAAGAGCTGGTAGTGGCTATAAGAATTATGCTGGCTGGAGAAGTGAGAAGGGAGTAGGTGAAGCATGTACACAGCAGGTGAAGTATGTATAACCGCATGTGTGGAGGTTTTGCATGATGGAGAGAGGAATTGAAAGAGAGCATTAAGAGATTAAACTTTGGGAATAGTGCAAAGATTTACTGAGCAGCAAGCACTGCTGATATGCATGCTGATGCTGTTGATGTTCCCAGGAACACAGTATTCAGAAAACATTTGCTATAGCTCTCCTTTACCCCTGAGTTTGGTCAAATTAACTACCTGCCAAAGTGTATGCTCTCAAGCAACCTCGAGGCTCAGCTTCCAGTAATTCTTTATAGAGAGTGCATTAGTCATCTTCAACTGCAAATGAACTTGAAAAATACCCACAATATCTCCTAAACACCATCCAGATGCAAAACTGCCACAGGTGCCACTTACAGGAATAATGTCACCATGCCTGTTAATCATGGTTTCTGTACCAGTTGTATCCCTTTTGACAACAGTGGTTTTGAGCACAATATTCAGGCATGACATGAGAAACTCAGTAGTATCTCACTGCAGGTACGCAGCTTATGTCATGTTACAGCAGTCGGACTTCAGCCACACAAGCGCAGTATCGGTTTCTTTTCACTTCCCTATTGTAAAGACCAATCCTCTGTAAACTGATTTGATTTCTCTCTAAATTTGAAAACAATTTTTGATTGCACCTTATCTGTACTATAGTGTGTTTACATGTCATAAAGGAATAGCATAAATATAAGTTCTACTCATCTGTGAAGGGGAAATATTTTAATTTTCATTAGATTTGACAGGGCTTACTTTGCCACAGGTAATGTACATTTATAAGTTGTATTTTATTAGCACATCACACTATGTTGCACTGAAATACATTTTGTCACATAGAATTAACGTCATATTGTATCTCTCAGGACATCGCCTCCACTTAAAATTTCTAAAAAATTGAAAAACTTATGGCGAGTTATGTATTTTTTATACGTATTAAGCTCTGGAAGGATGGTTTTGTTTTGTTTTGCTTGTTTTGTTGTGTTCTGGTTTTTGTTTGTTTGTTTATTTGTTTTGTCTTTCCATCAAGTGAGTGGAATATATTTGGAATGGAGTAATATATTTAAAATCAATTAAAGAAAGTTTTGACATTAGACACCATATTCTAAGACTGCAATATTAGAATGAACTTTTCTGGTGATTTTTAGCTTTTAAATATGCAATTTTTAGAAAGTTAAAATATACAAAACTATGAAATAAGCATAATTCGCTTAACTAAGTGAATTTAAGTGAAGTTAAGAAAGGAGACCTTTTTTGCATTATCTTCAGCCATATTTTCCTATTTAATACATGTGCCAGAGCTCTACTACACTGTATTGCATCAGATTCCATAGTGTCAAATACTTCTCACTTGTATCTGTTTTGCTTTTATTTTATTTTTTTATTTATTCTTTTAGAAATAAATGAAAATGAAAAAAAATTTTTAAGAAGGTTTATGGACAAATTTGTATCTGAACACACAATAAAGCTATTTCAGAAGAAATAGTCCATGACCGGGCTGAGAAATTAATCCTCAATTAAATAGGTTAAAAATGCAGAGATTTTGCTCTGGAATTTCCAGTGGTGAAACAAATCATTTAATCACTTTGTCTAACATCAAAGTTATTTATATAATAATAAAAATATAAAATATTTAATTTATTAATTTATTTTCATTTTTATTTTTTTAAAATAGTTTTTAACAAGCTCTTTTCCAACTGTCAATGTTGCATTCTTAGAAAGAGCTTTCGACTGCTGATGTGGCATACATATTGCTGAAAAAGTGTGCCATAACTGGAATTCCGATTTGAAATCTATTTAACATTTCTAAGAAACTGTAATTTAGTTAACTACTGTTAAAATTTTCTTTTGTTTAAGATTTAATATAAACATAATCATCATATTGTTCTCCAGAAAATATTAAATATAAATTTAAAAGATCTCATAAAAATTCGTCTATTCCTCATCCAGGAAAATATAGGCACATGAAAAGCAAATTCATCCTTCTCCATCTTTGTAAAACAGTTCTCCTTTAACTTTAAAGCATGTTGCTGTTATGATGTAATGTATTCTGGTCCCATACCTAGTTGCTTTCCACCAACACTCTTTTGGCTAAGAGAGGTCTTGCAAAATTACTTTAAATGTACCTTTTGAAGAATTAATTTAACAAAAGAATGGACCTAAACAGATGTCGTAGTAATCTTGCACAGCACATGATCTCTAGAGAAACTTTTCATAGTCTCATGATCATCTCTTTTACACATATCTAGCCATTAAAAGCTCTTAGATTGTGTATCTGTTTTTTTTTCCTTCACTTTACAAGCATGTCCATAACACACAAAACATAAAAATAATAAACTCTATATCTTAAAAACAGCAGATAGTTTTATGAGATTTTGTTTATAATTTTACAGAAAACTGTTCAAATTACAGTTCCACTTTCTAATTAGTCTGGAACCTAAATCCTAATTTAGTATTTTCTCACCAGTTGAGCTAATATATATTATCCACTGCATGCAGTTCTAACATGTTTTAGGTTGCTAGCATGAAAATTGCTAGGTCCCTACTATCATTATAAGGCAGAAAATGATATTCTATGAGTTTAAACACAAGGTAGGAAAGTGGATGCTCATGCATTCTTACAGAAAATCCTGTTGTGTTTTTGGATAAGAGCAATTATGACCATAGCTTTTGTCTATTGTTTTATATGCAAGAGCTTGGAAATTTCAAGTAAGATTATAAACACCATCCACTGCACCCAAATTTTACACTTTTTAGTAAGTGGCAACCTCCCCACAAATATTTTAAAATCTGATATCCTTAATGTACATTTTGGATGTGGAAGCATAGAGAAATTAAGAGAGACACTATTATGGAGAACAACTCATATGGTTCTTTAATCATCGGGAAAGAATTTATATATCAGACCTACTAATTGGATTTAAATGATTTTTAAAATGAAAGTAAATTACTTTGAAGAATGGAAATCCAGTGCTGGACAAAATTAAGATAGGTGGTCTGCAATAGTTCTGCTATAAACTGGTATAAACCTTGAAAAAGATTTTATTCAAAATATCTTTACTCTCCTTGAATAAACATCTGCGTCAGTAAAAAAAATATATATATAAAAGAAAGATATAAAGATAATGATATCATTCTCATATGCTTATTCAGAAGAATAACCACAAGATCTCAGAATTATGAAAAGACATTATATTATAATTTTTATTTGATATATTTAATTTATAACCCTTTTCATGTACAATGCAAATAGTATTTGAGGTATTTAATATATAACCCATTTTTTATATATGCTGCCCATAGTATTGCACTGTTCAGGAGACTTTTTATTTACCATTAAAAAGTATAATCTCTTTTCCTGCTAAAATTCCTTGCCTAACGCTTAACTAATTAGTTTGTCAGTGATTATTCAAAATATCTTAGCAGAAAATTCTGTCTGATTAAGCACGTCCAAGGTCAAGACTTGCAAACAATGATTCTTGCGATTTAAATTGATTCCCACAGTAAATAGCTCTGGGAATCTGATATTGAGTCAGAGATACCTACCTCCTTTATATTATATTACCAAAGATTAGCTTTGCTCTTGATCACAGTTTCTCTATCCATAAATAAATTGAAATAAAAGGCTAACATACACATTATTTAAGTGTGGGAACTAAAAACCATTGCCACTCTTTAAAAGATAGAGATTCCAAAAGCTTTTGCATTTCCTGCTGATATGTTAAGCCTGAAATTTTAACACAGAAAATGATTTAAAAAAAAAGCTTCTACTCTCCATCATCTTTTAAATTCATATATTCTATGGATAAACCTACAGAGAAATATTTGCTAAAATACTCCTCATTCCACCTCATTCCATATCTGCCTATTTACCACTGCCAGAAGGTAAGGACATGCATCTTCAGTCTGTATTCTTAAGAAACAGGGAAAAAAACCCAAACCTGCAGAAAGAAGTGAGAAGTTTAATGAGAGATTCTGTTTTTCTTCAGAAAACTATACCATTCCTTAAACAATTTTTTGCAATTAATGATATTCTAGATTCTTCTACAGAGGCACATGATTGCATGAAGACAATCTTGATCATAGTTTTTAAGGTTCTGTGAACTATCACGACCTTTTGATTGCTGAACAATCAAAAATAGAATATTTATGCTCAAAAATTGTTGTCCTTCCTCCACCAAGAACAACAGGAATTATTTTAAAATGATGGAGAAAGTGTTTCTCAATATTATTTCAGATGCTTTGTGATACTTAAATTTTTATTTAGGAAGAAATACCAGTCTATATTTATTTCTCTATGTACTGATGTAATGAATCATCTAATGATTTGAATTTAAATATTTGATAGTAACAAAACCTTTTTGATTGTGTGTTTCGTTATATACGGTTCCTGCCAAATATTATAGATCATTAACTAATAATAGCTGTTAGCCTTTAAATAAAGGAATCACATAAATTGTATTTATTGCTAGGAATAATATCCAGCAATGAGCACAGCTACACAGTGAAAGTTATGCTGAACAAAGTGTTCTTAAAATTATGTAGACACTCTAGAATTGCAGCAATGAAATCACATTGGGATTTGGACTGAAATTCTAAAAGTTAGTGAACACAAGTAGAAAATAATATTTTGAAAATGTTCTACTCACATTAGACCTGTAAAGTTACAGAAAGTTCAGGAAAGGTTTGTGCCTTTTGTTAAGCAAAAGATTTAAAATGGTTTCCCACAGTAGTTTTACTTACTGCTACAAAAACAAGAAAAAGAAGCCATTTGCTTGGTAGCAGCTGATGGAACTAGTAGGAAGAAAAATAAAAGTGTGCCATTTTCTGACTGAAAAATAACTTTTACAGTAATTTTTGTATTTTTTCTTTTTTTTAATAAAGGATATTTTAATTATCAATTTTTACTATTATGTACATCGTGTAGCAATTACATGCGTGGGATTACACAAATTGCAGAGCAATAACTTGAAGATGAGGTAACTAATAGAATTTTATGCAGAATATGTCATCATCCAAAAGAATTCAAGCCCTTTTGAAGCAAAGTACGAAAGGTCAAAGCTCTGATGACAAAAGTATACACCTTCTACTGTCTTTCACAAAATACTATCATTCAGTTGCAGCAAGAGAAGTTATCTACCCTCTCAGTTCTTTTTAGACATGTTGTTTCATGAACATTTAATCTTTGGAAGAGCTTTGGAAGTCAGAGGCAAATAGAGATTGTTCCATCATCCAGCCACATATCTCTTTCTCCTTTGAAGGTAGTTTGGCAAAGTGTATAGAAGCAAAAAACAAAACTTATTCCTCAGCTTCACAAAGAATATTTGTCGTGCATTGTTTGGTTTGAGGCTTTTGGCAGTAAGAAAAGTAGGTTAGAGAGGTCTTCAGAGGATAGATTTTTACTCTTGTATCCAGTCTTCTCTTCTAACATGCTGTACAAGTTTAAATGCTCTTTCAAAAAATGAGAAAATTGAGTTTTTATATAGTATATATATAAGTATTCAAAACTTATTGTGAGCTATTTTGTGGTTGTGTGATCAACAGTTTCTAAAAATGGGTCTTTCCATATGTTAGTTCATATTATGAAGAAATAAAATGCAAGCTGAGGAATTATATTAAAATAGTATTCAATAATATAAATTTATAAAAGAAGTTAATACAGTTATACAGAGCAAGTAAATTGCATTACACTTTCTAGGTTTTTAGAGGTCTAGGTTTTATACAGGTCAGGAGATGATTCAAAGTTAAAAAATCTGCACTTTTTTTGTACAGTTTTTTCCAGAAAGGTACTTGGAGGCATCTACAATAGGATGATTGAGTTCAACATTAAGATAGTAAAAGCAAGGTTTACATTTACAGTTGAACTCCTATTACAGACAACAAATATCTAGTTAGACAGCCAATGCAGCCCAAAGCTACTTAGTTGTCTCTAGTGGAGGTGAAGGTTAATCTTCACAGTAAACTGAATTACCCTCAGGAACTATTATCTAGTGTTGGTAAGGATCTATATGTCCTGTTGATACCAAGTGCTCTCTTAAGTTTGAAAAGATATGGAATTAAACATACAATGTCTTAATGCTTCCAGATCAATATATTTCAAAGAGTAATTTTTTAGACTAGGAGTTGCTGGAGAATATCTTGGTAACAATTTTGCACTTCATTTGAATTTAGTCACATATTTTGAATATTTTTTTAATCTAAGATGGGAAAACTAAAAATATTATTTCTGTTTTTTTACTCATTTTATGACTCTAAAATGTGCATAGTGGTGCTTAGGTAATTCTTACATAAAAATTCATGAATTCTTTTCTGAACTGCTGCAGTCTCACAATCTGTGCAATACTAGGTCACTGAGAAAATGCTTATACTGACAGTTAAACCTAGACAATCAAGAGTTCTCTGTACTGTCAGTCTGAAAATTTCTATTTGAAAGTCCTGGCACTTGCCTTTAAAATTAGGAGATCTTTTTAAAACAAACATTTCCTTTTCTTTTTCTTTTTTTAAATGAGCTTATACTAAAACCATATTTTTGAAGTTTCCTGGTTTCCTTACACTTGCAAAATTTACCAGAAATTTAGCTTTCTAAATACTTTAAATGATAACATATGGGCAGGTCTCAAGAACAACTCTAAGATAACTCCAAGATAACTTGAGTCTTGTAGGAATAATCTCTCAAATTTACTTAAGGATAGTACTTAAAGGACTGGTTTCTGTGTACTGTGGTAACTCTGAATCCACATGAATTATTCCATGAGTAAGAGGCTATCACAATTAATAACATTTACACTTACTAGCAATAGTGAACTTTATCTGTACAAACAATTTAAGCCTTTTTCTTTTACAGAAAGCTTTAGCAGGAAAAAAAATTCTTACCTTTTGCCAGCAATTTTACAGATATACCAAATTGATTGCCCTACAGTAAGTCAATCCTCCTGCACATGTTTACAGATGGTAATATATTTCTTTCATTTATTTTAATAACTTTGGAGTCTTTTTAAGATTTACAACATTTTTATAGATTTATAATAAATATGACCTGACACATATACATAAGTCTCAGAAGACAGTTGCAGTTCCTGTCTATGCCACTATCACATGTGAGTCATGATAATAAATTAAACTCGTGAGTATTTTGAACAAAGAAGACTAATTGTAGCCTGAGAAACTTGAGAAAGTTAAAAGATTAATAGCCTTATCGTGTTCCAAAAATTATTGAAAGCATAACTGGGTTAACTTAATGTCTCTAAGGAAGCTACTGTCTCTTAAAATTGAGTGTACTTTAATTTGAATATACTTTGTTAATTCTTTTGCAGTACAGGAAAGAGGATTAAGAATATAATCATCAGTACAGGGAAGAAGTGGTGAGAGGGTTGATAATTAGGAATGTACACTGTAAGTGATCAGGTGCCTGCTGGATATGGAGTTCTTGAGAGCTCTGTGACAAATCATTCAGCACAACATTCATCTGAGGAAACGTTGTCTGTAGCTAGCTAGACACTTTAGAGAGAGAAGGAGGTTCTGATTTCATCATAGAACTCAAACATCTGTAGGGTAAGTTGTCCAGTTTCCCAGTCATATCCATGTGGTCTTAGAGAACCACTGTGTGATGGCTAAATAAAGCAGTCGGAGGCTCTCCTAGAAAGCCTGCTGTAGCCTCAAGTATAGATAAAAGACAGATAAAGATTGTAGCCAACCTGAGTTCAGACAGCTGCCAGAGAATAGCTATATTATACATATATATATATATATATATATATACATAGAGCTATATAGATACACAGAACTAAGACTTGCAGTGTACCAAATCTCAGATTGCATGGACTGAGGTATATTATAGACAATGCTTCAAAACTCCCTGACCAGAAAGTGGGAATATCTCACAGAGTAGAGAAGAAACAACAGTACAATATGACTGACAGGTGTTGCCGAATGGAAGTCGGCAAGACTCATTCGCTACCTGGACTGACCTGGGGTTCTACTCGCCCCAGGGCCATAGAGCATAGATCCCAATATGAGGATGCAGCAAAATGGCCTTTGTTGCGTTGTTTGATTTGTATATATACTCCAGTACGGTGGGGAGACTCACCTACTGCCCAATTAGTTGGCATAGGGTTATCAGTAAAGTAATTATGACATCATGAGATCTTCCGAACGTCATTCCCTATGCTCTATGCCCTATGCTATCATCTACTTTAGCTAAGCTCTCTACCTTATTAAGACTTAAAAAGCATGATAAGTTCCCACAGACAGGAAACTATGTACTTTAAACTGATCAAATAAGAATATAGTTTGATATGGAAGAAGGTGAAAGGACATATATAAAGATTGAGATAATTGTCTTATTGAAAAAAACAAGTGACTTTCATCAGTGTGAGCAACTAAATATGTGATTTGTAAAAAAAGTGTTTGTGCTTTTGATTTCCCCTACTTTCTTCAAAGGGATGCTTGCAAAACAACTCATAACTTAGTGCTGGCCCAAGCTATCTGAGAGACAAAATATCTGACCTGCAAAATATTTCTGTCATTTAGAAATCACTGCAACCTAATTCCAAAAATGACAAGTTAAAAAATGTAAGGCTTTTCATAGAACTAAAACCTCACAAGATTACAATGTGTTTTCAAATTTCCCTACTTTCAATCTAATAACTTGCCCTTTTTATGCATTTTTGCACTTTATTAATGATAGATTGACAATCTATCTCTTGACTCCTATGCACCAGGGATGTGCACTAGTCATTCATCTCACAATAGTTTTCAGAGCTGCTATGGCAATTTAAGTGCTTTTAGGGCAACTTCAAATTCCAACGTTTTGTAGATGTAGTCCAGTGGTCCTGGATTCTGTGTAAGAGGTGTTGTAGCCATGAGGAAAGGTTGGTTGTTGCTTAGTCAAATCACTAGACAGGAGCCAGCAGAGACAGTTGATAAGGAAAACTTACATTTAAGCAGGCAAGCTGTGAAATGTGTTTAGTAAAATGCCTGTTTGTCCTGAGAAGAAGGTGGTCAAACAACACTCTGAGACCTTGAACATACTGCTCTCTCCATGTGCTGGCTGGGGAAGAGGGCTGCTTTGCTCAACAACTTTGCCATATTTTTGGCTATCGCACAGGAGGAACAACTGTGGTATGCACAATGTACAAGACAGAGAGCCTAGAAGATGGAGAGCAGCAGCAATTTGTGAAATCAGATACAAGAACTTAGTAAAATCACCTAGATGTACTGGGAAGACTTGGGGAGTTGAATGATTTTGTTTCTGAGGTTGGTAGAATTTAATATTTCCCTGAAAACTTTGGCTTTTTCTGGATCAGCATTTTTTGACAAGTTTTAACCATCTACAGTGTAATGGTTGCTTAAAACTAGTGAAACATTCTTTCTACTGACACACATTGGAAAAAAATGTAGTGTATTTTACCGTGCTTACATTTTGTAATTTTCATTTAAATAATCTAGCTTTTTAAAAAAAAGCCCCTCAAAACAGAAACAAAACTAAAGTAAATAAAACAGAAAAAGAAAAAAAAAATGACATTTAATGTGAAGCTGTAATAGCTTACTGAGAAATCCAGCCCAACTGTTACACTGTCAGTATCTATTCTGTTAGCCTTTTAATCCTCAATTCACATCTTTTCTTTGGCCCTAGGGACTTCTAGGTCTGGAAGGGAGAATTGCTTCCTTCAAATGTAACATATCACTCCCTGTTTTTTGGGGCTAAATTGAAAATCTTAGTGTCTAATTTAATACTCTAAAAAGTTATTTGTTCTTTTACTATTATTGATTACAGTGCTTGCAGCTCTCTTGGGGGTGGCAAATAGCTGCTCAACAATGGAACCTGAATTGATTTTCATTCATTAACTTTGAAAAAGGGTATAAGCATCCTCAACTGTATATTTACTCAAAATTTATCATTCCTTCTTATGTTTTAATCATGGAACTGGTCTTTTTGTTCTTTGTCAATAAAGTCTTCAATGAACTTCATTGAGGAAAGCCTTATCAATTGATGTATATACAAATAACCATATATACAAATATGTAAATACAAAAGA
>JAUBOD010000752.1:981489-993309 GCA_032353885.1 Nothura maculosa
GAGTGCATGCTCACTGAGGAATGATCGTACCTCAGAGGCAGGTAACTTTTGAGATGGAAGTGTGTTTGACATTATAAACAGCTTATAATGAGCAAAGTTCAAGCAAAGTTCATAGAAAAGGAGTGATTTACCACCCTTGTGACTCAGCACTAGGCATCTTCTCACATATCTCATAATGGGCAGCTACTGGTGGTTTATCAGCAGCACAATACAGGGAGTATAAGGTAACAAAGATGATTAAGGGACTGAAAGATTTCTTGTATGAGGAGACACTGACTTGGGCCTGTTTTCTCTGGAGAAGAGAAGGCTGAAAGGGGATATGACTAATATGTATAAGTTTATGAAGGGGGAATGCAGGGAGGAAGGGGTCAGGCTCTTCTCATTGGTAGCCAGTGACAGAACAAAGGGTAATGGGTACAAGCTGCAACACAGAAAGTTCCATCTCCATATGAGGAGGAACTTCTTTACTGTTAGGGTGCCAGAGTCCTGGAACAAGGTGCCCAAGGAGGTTGTGGAGTCTTCTTCTCTGGAGAACTTCAAAACCCACCTGGATGCCACCCTGTGCCACATGCTCTAGGTATCCCTGCTTGAGCAGGAAGGTTGGACTAGATGATCTCGAAAGGTCCCTTCCAAACATAATCATTCTGTGATTCTGAGTACAATAGAGATAGGCCACAGTGTCTTTCTTCACATCGCTCCACCCTCTGTTACTCCTCCTTATAGCTGCGAGGAGGGCACATTGTGCTGCATAGGGAACAGTGGAGGAGCAGAGTCCATGTGTGCCAACCCTTCTGGAAGTGACAACTGTGTATCACTACACAGCTACCAAAGAAGTGCCAAAAATTCTGCTAGGTCCTAGTTTTTCTGTAAGTTTCTCCTTTTCAAGGAATTCTTTCACAATGACTTACTTTCTGCACATTTGGTCCTTAATCTACACATTCCATAACAAGTCTTTCACAACTCCAAATGCTTTTCTCCTGCACCTCATGATAAGGTTCATGAAGAGCCTCTCTCTTGGCCATGGGGACAGGTCTCCCCTGACCCATCAGCTGAGGCTTCCCTGGAAGTCCTGGGTGCTCTGAGGGTCTGTTAGAGGTCCCCTAACTTGACTAGGGCTGCAGGCTTCCAGGGGATACATATGTGTGAGTGAGTATGCTTGTAAATGGACTTTATTTTGGTTGATGTAGTGCCTCTTGCTGAAAGTCAAGGCAAGTACAGGACACCCAGATGCTGCCAGTCCTGGAGACCTACTGCAGTTTCACCTAACAAATGACTGGAGATGGACCCAAAAAACTTGCCTATATACTGATCACAGAGAAGACAATGTATCTGAATTCCCACCGGATATATAAACATATTTTAATGTCATTCTTTTAGAATAAATCCAATCCAATCCAATTCAATTTTAATCAATTTTAACAAATTTAACCAATTTGGAATTTATCCAATTTAATTCAATTTAATCCAATTTGGGGTTTTTAATCTAATCAATGTACATTATATATATATATATATATTTCTGTTTATTTCTCTTTCTATCTAATTATCAAATATGTAAATATGTCTGTATTTAATACATGGAAAAAGATGTAGGTTGATCTATTAGTCTGTAAATATGCTCATTGTTAGAGGATAGTAATGTCTCATTGTGCTCCCTGTGTCTCTAATATGGAAATATTTGAGATGACAAAACTTGAAATATCATTCCTGTGAGGCAAAAAATACCCTTGCCACCACCTCCTATTTTTTTTTTTAAATTGCTTCCTCAATTTCTGTGCTCAAAAATGCACACATATGTCACTTTCTTTAACAATGCATCTTCATGGTTTGCTTTATGGAAACACTGAAAGATATTTTATAGGGTATATTGCAGAAACTGTTTTGAGGAGATTTATATATAGAATAATCTTAATGAATATTTAAAATTTAATCTTCATTTTAGTCATTTTCCATATTCAGATGGTTTATTACTCTGTGAAATGAGGCTATGTTCAAAATGGCCTTTATAAAAGAAAACAGAGTAGCCGATATAATAGTCATGTCGTATTAATCTGTCGTTGACCATTTTTAGCAAAAGCATTCAGAATATATTTTCACGGAAAAGGGTTTACAGATGATGATTGAGAGAAGAATCTAAAATTGGGTCATTAGAGGCATTTTTAGTGGAGATATGAATACAGCATTTAGAGTAGGACAAAACATGTAGAGTAGGAGCTCCACTAATCTATTCTGATCAGCAATGTTCATAAATACAAATTGAAGAAGAGAGATTAGACAGTAATATGTAAGGCAGTATGGATGGGTTTTCCAAAGAGAAAGTGCTGACTGAGTAAGGAAACTAGAAGTACTTTAGAGATTGAGCCGAGCTGAAAGAGCATCAAGACAGCAAAACTAATTTAAAAAAAATTCTGAACCTCCCTGCACACCTCAAAAAAAAAAAAAAAAAGTTCTTGTCAATATTTTTTCTGTGTGATATAGGAGAGAGAGTCCTGTACCCTCCAAAATTATGAAAGTTATACCCTTAAGAAATGAAGTGTATCACACTGTGTAATAGTTGACTCAATTACTTCTAAACACAGAAATACTGTAGAGGCTATAGACATGTCAGATTTCCCTGTACTTCTCCAACATTCCAATTGTACATTTTGGACCATTAGTCTTAATGTCTTTACACACTGAGACCAAGTTTATGTTGTTAGATGTATTGCTTTGTTAGTCTGAAGTGTTCACATAGAGATCATTATTACTTTAAAATGACTATACAATTCCATTTCTTTAGGTTCCCTGAAGACAAGTGTTATACTGCACATACATCTGAAATTAGAAGTAGAGATTTATTGCTGTTGCTTTAGTTTTGATGATTACTGTGTTTCTATAGCAATATATGTTTTTCCTCTGGGGTAACCACTCTGTTGTTGTTGTTGTTGTTGTTTTTATATATATTCACATTGGCTATTGCATTTGCTGTTACTTCATTTTCTTAAACCTGGCACTAATTCTATTAGTAAGTCAGCAATAATAGTCAATCATAAATATGTATATAAAACATTTCTTTCATTACATCTCTATACACTCTACATCTCTATTGTATTTCTATATACTTGATGGAATGCATTAAGGATAACATTTAGTTACACCTTTTTCTACTCTAAATGCGTGTTTTAAAAGTTCCTTGATAATTGACTATGGAGCAATTATATTTAAAATATTTGATATTTCTTGAGCAATAGGGTTAACTTGTAATTATTTTACACGTTCATTCTTGATGAAAATTCATAGCAAAACTCATGCAAAACTATATTCTTGAAAAAGTTACTACATGAGCAGTTCTTTAAATAGCAACCAAAAAAAATTGTACATTTAAGTTTAAAAAAAAAGTTTAAAAATTTTTTGAAAACTGGAAGAATAATCAGCAGGAGTAAGGGAAAATAGAAAGAATATAACTTTTAATTGTAGTGAAGGAAATGGTGGGAAATACATTAGGAAAACAGGTAGTTTTCCAGTGAGCTAAGTAAATTCAGTAGAGGGGCAAATAGCTTAGGTTTAAGGTCTAAGTACAAGGATAACAGGTGCTCAGAAATCATTGGGAAAGATGGACAGACTTGCAGATGAGTTACTAGTTGCATTTTGTCACAGGCTGACGAATCTGAAAGCAAAGATCTTAACTAGTCTACCAAAGAGCAATTTTGCAACTTAAGTTCTTAATTTGTCTCCTGTAGTGAGATTTTCCATTGTACAGGCAATATTAACTTGCTGATTTTTCTTCTGAATCTCCTTACAATATTTGGTTTGTCATAGTGCTCTACATGATATATGTCATCAATACTGGGGATGAGATTGGGGCTTTCAAAATGACTTGATGTAAACCCAAAAGTCATGTTTAAAAAATACATTCTCTTATTTATAATGTTTATACATTTAATATATCATATGCAAATCACATTTGAAATCAGACTTTTTGATTAGCTTTTCTTCAGAAGTCCTTAGAGAAAATTCATGTCTCAAATCAATATTTTTAAATGAACTCACTAAATATTTTTGGTTTCTTCAATTTTGTTATTTTTGTATATGTATGTTTCAAAATTTATTGAACATACACATATGTTTAAAATAATTCCATTTTATTTTTCTTTATTAAATAGATTATTTTTCTTTGTTCTTTTCTTTTTTTTCATGTGAAATGTAAATCAAAGGAAAATTGCAGAACATCAGATGCAGGCTCTCTTGAAAAGTGTCTTATCAAGTCATTCTGAAATTATGTCTCACAGATAAAGTTCAAAGTCAGAAAGAAGCAGTGCGAATGCAGTGTGGAGGCAATCAACCCTACCAATCATTCCAAAGTAGGACACACTTACGGAATTATTAACAGTTTGTCACAAAATCAATGAGTTTGATTCCCTTTTCATAATCGCAAATATAAGTTTTGAGTAACTTTAGGTTTATAAATTAAGTTTTATTGGCGTGTCAGTGTATGATGAGATTGGAGGACAAACCTGTCAACTGGTTTGTATTTATATAGCTCCAATATCATGCTATAGAAGACACCAGTATGCACATGTACGTATTCATGCTAGCATGTAAGCATTGGTTTAATTTTTCCATTCTCTTTTTATTTTTACAAACTCTAGCATAATTCTGTTCTTGAAAATAGGAATTTCATTCAAAATATTTTAATGATTCATATTTGTCTGAAATTTCATTTATTTCTATATGGAATTTTAAAATATGAATTAGAGATAAATATTTCTTTGTCTGTGATATTGATATGTTCTTATTCTACCTTCTTTTATGTGATGCAGTTATAAAATTCAAAACAGTTTGCACCTAGTTGTGGAACTCATACAGAATTTCCTTCCTGAAAAATAGAAAACACTTTTCTACCTGAGCCAATTTACCTCATAAAATTCTGTTCTTTTCTTGATGCCTTTTATGTATGACTGCTGTTTATGACTCCCTTTCCATGATCAGGCTTCTATAAATAAACTGTCAAGGACCAGGCCCTTAGAGAGTTGTGACTAGTGATAATTTGATGACATGGATCTTGTGGCTGTCTGGATCAGAGACACATTTTTCTAGGTGTAACATTCAAACATCCATAAATAATGTTGCAGGGCTCAAGTGTTTTCAGCAAATGATTCTGACACTGCATGTTGCACTTTTTTGATACGGAGATGCAAGATGTCACTGGAAGGATTGTTTCTGTTGTAAATTAATACATAAAGCTCTAAATGGCACAGTTACTGTTATTACCGTTATGATGATGCAGTGGTCACAGCTTCTGTCAGTAACTGATGTCTCCACAAATCACTGAGTGGGTTTTGGCTTTGGCATGCAGTGAAAATTCTTGTGTAAATTGAAACCTACAAAACAAAGGCATGTGAAATACAATACATATGTATTTTTAACCATAAATTTTAGTTGAATAGCAATGATGAAGGGTATATGAGGAAAAAAAGAGAGAAATTGAAGTATGAGGAGAATTTCAATTTTAAAACAAACATACACTCAAATAACCCTGCTAAAGACGAAGCAATATAAGTATGTAACTGATATCTACTTGTGTAGCTAAAATCTGATGATATAAGAAAAAAAAGGTCAAATTTGGTAAATGAAAAAAGATGGTAATTGCCTAACTTTCATTTTTAATATTTCTTTCAAATACCTTTATGTCTGGTAATTTGGATTTTCATGAATCCAAGTAACTTATTTTGCTAGTTGTTTGACATGTAGAATATGGTGCTGACTTCTGTTCACTTTCTTCTTCAGAGAAAACTACCTCTCAGAGATAAGAAACTCAACCTCATCTGACTGTAGAGGCCACCAAAGTACATGTAGGGGTGTGACTTGTCTTGCTTAGACATGCCATGTCCATGCTAGGAGGTGGCTGTTTCTCTCTATTGACTATGGAGGGACCTTAAAGAGGTGAAACTTCATGTCTCACTTGTGAGCATATTATTAACATTATTAACTCTCATAGAATCATAGAATCCTTAAGGTTGGAAGGGACCTCAGAGGTCATCTAGTCCAACCTCCTTGCACGTGCAGGGTCACCTAGAGCACGTGGCACAGGGCTGCATCCAAGCGAATTTTAAAGATCTCCAAAGAAGGAGACTCTCATACAGTCTCTTAATGTCTTAGCATGATGCAAACCCCCCTGTGAAAGCTTATATGATTATGTTCAGCACAGAAACAATTATCTCTAGTCCAGTATGTTAGGGATACATATATGAGACAAGGAACAGTGTTATGAAGAGAGTTGTATTTCGTAGAGCACCACTGTAATGTATTAAACTTTTATATGTTCAGTTGCTAGAGAAATGATTGAATACAAATATGAAATAATTGCTCTTTTCAAACAAACTTCAAGCATAAAACTGCAGTGAATATGTCCTTTATTCCATCTTCTTAACTCAAAGCCTGTACCAAATGTATAGATTTTTTTTTAATGAGGCATCAATATTAGGATTTCAAGGACTTTGTAATTTTATAAATAATTTTCATCTTAATTAAGCATTGAAAAAATGTATTCTTTATAGCCTCTGTGGTCTGACTGCATCTGAAGCAGATCATTAGAGGGGATGTGAATGTGAAAGTCTTAAAAAAGACTTTATGTTTAGATGCTATACGAAAAAACAGAGGTGGCATATATACTGTCTTGGCCCCAATGAAAAAACCTACATGCTTTGCAAAGATTCTTTGTTCTATTTACTCCACATTAAAGTTAAACATATGTGGATTTCTCTGCAAGGTTGATACCTAGAGAATTCTTGCAAAATACTCTTTGTATTAGTGGTCCACTACATTGACCCAGAGTGCCACTGACCCTCCTGAAACTCAGGGAGATTCAGAGTTATGTCTGCATGGAGCTCATTACAGAGCTGTAGGGGAAAACTCTCCATTGCTTTTCGAAAACTCACTTTGTAGTCAGTGAGCCAGGAGTATTTTTTTCTGAAAGCACAGACTATCAAAAGGAAAATAAATACAAAGGTAAAGTCTCCAGAACTCAATTTAAAAATATATTAGATCAACAGAAATATTTTAAAACAATTATTGTATTTTATTTTAACAAATGAAACTTTTCTCACAACATTTGTGTTCTAATTTTCTTTGGTATGGTATATCAACATTAGCTCTTTATAGAGAAAAATGACATATTCTCAATACTCCCAAAGTTTTTGTCTTATTTAATTTACAAAGTAAGCATGATTGCAGATCAGTTTCTAATTTTCTTTGGTGACTCCAATGCTTTTTATAAGCAGGAACTCTGAGTTACTTGCTTGCACATAAAAGACATTTTTAATATTAATGCAATTCAATGGTAATTTATTTTAAAGGTTAAATGTTACTGCTCACTGAGTTCTTAGTAGGCTTCCGGTACTGACACAAAAAAACATAGCATAAATTTAAAGAAATAGGACCTCTTATTTTGATGTGAATGCCATTTTTTTTCAATTTAATGTCATTAAATTTAAGAAACAGCACCAGAAATCTCTATGAAAGGAATCACACTCTTGGGGAAAGTAAACAAAGATTGTTCAGTTTACAGGATTTGGCTTAACAAATCACTTAAGTTACTATGTATTTATGACTTAAGACAATAGAAACAGATTTGGGGATATTAAATAATAATATATATGATTGTGATAATCTATGTTATCCTGTCCAATTAATCCTAATATTCAAATGTAAACAAAATATCTTTTCAATTCATTTGAAGGAAATAGTGCAAACAAACAAGAAAGACATGCCAGGTCAGGAGATTTCTGCCTTAATACAGTCAAATAGTATTTGTATACCTAAGAGTATAGTAAGTTATGTCTATTGCGGTTCTTCCCTGAAGTCCTATTTGGCCTATAGTGGTCTAAACACCTTCCAAGCTGGAAGTGGTAGCTTTGTATTTAATGGATTGATTGATGGACTTCTCTCCCAGTCTATGTAGTTTCCTATTTTGTTTTGTTTTGTTTTTTGTTTTTAATGAAAATAATAATTATTATTCAAATGTCTTCATGACTAATAGCTCTTCATTAGTTTTTAATTAGCTTACTTTACTTATTGTTTGACTCATGGAATGTAGTACTGTAGTACACATTTTTGCAGGCCAACTTTCTGGAAACCAGAAAGGGTTCCAGGCTCATAAGTCACATTTATACTTATTTGCTCAAAACTTCTCATCTTGATTTTTTTCAGCTTGTATAAACTTTGCCAAATCTAACAAAAATATTGATTATACTCTAATACTGAACTGTTAGATTATTAGATTCTGTAGCTTTAAGAAAATGGAATGTGAAACAATATTTTTAATGATCTATAATTATGCCTTTTAGATTCTTTTTAACTATTTGCATAGGATGGAATCTGCACTAAACCTCTTCATTAAAAAGAATGTTATAAGGTTTACATTTCTGTTTGAGCCTTTTCTCTTTAACATGCAACAGTTTCTTTACTTATTTGATAATAGGTGATTTTTCTTCTTTCAGCTTTCCCATATTGAAGATGAATACTGTAAAAAGTATCTGATATATGCATGTATATATCTAGATCTATATATATACACTTTTTATATAATGAAAAAAGCTGAATCAGAAGATCAACTGCACTGCTGGATTTATTTTCTTTAGTTGCCACTTGGAAAAAAAATCAAGAAAAAATCTTTAAGAATGATTTTTCAAAGGCTTTTCATTTTGCAGTCAAGTTTTGTGACATTACAGAGAAGTCTTTTAAACAATGATTAATTTGCTCAAATTCATATAATTTCTAGGAAAAAGTCATAAATTACTTTTAGTCAGTTTTGCACTAATTCAATGCAAAATTAAGTAAATGAGAAAACTATATTACTTGTATAAATTCAGGCATACTATTCAAGAAATAAGTAAAAAAACATCTATCTAAGGCTCAAGGAACCAATACCAGCAAACAAATAAATATTAACTGTATAATATACAAGAACAACATAAATTCTGTAGGACAAGTCACAGAGACTATTCTTTCCAATGCCACATTGTTATGGCAAGTATTGCCATAATATGGCAGCCTTCCTCAAAAATCTCTTTCAGCATAACTTTTCCCTAGTGTGCCTAAATATTTAATTAAAATTGATTTATTTTGGAGTAAGGCAGTAAAACAGGATTGGATTTCTAAGATCCTGATTTCTAGAACCATGGATTTCTAGAGCATGGTCTACAAACCAAATGCACCACATCAAAAGAACTTCAGTGCTGCTGCTGCTCCTTATCCTGGTAGCATAACATGGGAAGAAGGACAGTCCTTCAGTACACTGGTGCTGTTTAAGGATACACTGATCATTAAATGATCAATAATCTCATTGAATGTTATCTGCAAATTTACATATATCTATCTATAGAAGTTCTCCCCTGTTAGCAATCTCCCGGCAAGATGACAGGTCAATAGAGACATCATGTATTGCAATAGCTTTAACTTCTGCAAAGGTTTAAGAGCTAAAGCTTTACAAGAAAGTATCACTGAAAAAAAAACAGAATAATGAACAATCTTTTGAAGGTGTTGTAACTTCCTAAGCTGATGTAGACAGAATAAAATTGATTTGGTCATTGCTGTGTTGTGACAGGAATTTCAATTCACTTGTAAGCTGCAAACACTAAGAACTAATGATAGGCATGCTGCTTCCACCAGGGAAAAGCTTCCAGCCATCAGGTTCATAAGAGATGCTGCACACTGTGTCTCATTAGTAATTTAGGTAGACATTTTGAATTGCTCATCAGAGGTTTTCAGTGCATTTTCCTTCTCCATTTCCTACACAGGGACACTAATCACATTGTTCTAGTAGTCTAAATCATTGCCTTTGAATAAGGTGATTATTGCTTTATCATTGCAGCTTTTTAGTTAGATCCCTTAGTTAAACCTACGAGTAGGATGTTCATTTTCAGTTACATATGCTTCATTGTATTTAATAGAATTATATGGAAAAATCACAGAAGAATCACAAACATTATAAAGGATCATAATTGAGAAGATTCCTTTCTACTTGTTATGAAGGTGAGAAGATGGAACAATTCTAAATAAGAGTCAGGATATAACTGTTGGAAAATTAAGCATTTACTATGGTTAGAAATTTATTTTAATATTTTATAGAAAAATTGCACTATTATTGCATCTGCACTGATTGCAGTTATAGAAATTCTCATTCAGTTTGACAGATATGCGTTTATTCTCCTGCAAATGCTGTGTCAACAGTTTAGGAACATTTTTTTGATTCTAGAACACATAGGACATTCATCCAACTTCAAATTAAATTATAAGCATGTTCACTAAAACATTTTTAAACTAGTGCAATTTTCACACAGACTAGTTCTACTCTAGCTATTGCAGGAGGTGAAGATCCATCATTAACATTTTTAATTTAAGCGGAATGCTCTTTATGTTCACAGGTGTGAAATAAAGTGCATAGTCTAATTAGGAATAATAACTCAGCTATGTTCAGTGCAAGAAAATTTATGCTCAGAGAAACATGAGTTCTTTTGGTCACATAGGTAATTATCAGAGTTCTGCAAAACTCTTACAGAGTATAATTTGGGCGTATGGAAATGTGGAAATGTTTCATATTTTAGATAAATAATGATTGGAGTAATTGTAAATCACTCCTGTAACGGTGGTGTTCTTAGAGTAGGCAATCACTCAGAAAGCCACATTTTGCAGCATTTTCAATTTATCTAGTTCTTGCTTCATTTCATTCTGCATCTCTTGAAGAAAAAAAATAAAAGGCAAGTACTACATTAAATTTCACTCAGAAGAGGTCTAAAGAAAAAAAAAGCTTGTTTGCACTGTAGCTAGAACAGTACCATAGCTAATGCTTAGAATGAACGGTGAAAATTACAACCTAAATTGTCAGGTAGGGTTGCAAAATCTAATATTTAATTTAATCAAACCATTCCTTAATTAATCTCATCAGTGTCATCCAGCCTTCATTGTAAGGTTAGACACCTGTGTTTGGCTCAATCCTCAGAGATGCTGAGCACTGCCACTTACACTGCCTTTGCTTCATCATGGGCCAAGAGGAAATATTAAGCACTGTATTGCAAGAAAAGCAATGAGTTACAGCCTGCACAGCCTCTTTGATTTGAGTAATCACAGCTCCTTTGAGTAGGGAAGGAAATTGAAGCATGGTGGTTTGGGACGTGAATACAGACAGATCCTTCTCCGAATTGTCCGGCTGCAAGTAGTGCTCAGCCTGGCTACCTATCAGCTTCTCTTGTATGAGCCAAGTGCTTGGTTCAGGCACTGTTTGTGCTCCACAGTTGACTGGTTATTATCATTTTATATCTGGACAACTAGAAAGTACATCAGAACTTAGGTCTGTCTTCAGCCACAGCCCTCCTAGGGTCTAGGCTAAATGCAGGCAGTGATTCCATGTGCATATTTCAGATTTTTATGCTTGGCTTTCATTTACAATCTACACTTCTAGTGTAACTGGGATCTTGTAACTGGAAAAGTTCAAGATGCACAAGGAAGGAGAAATGCAGCCTTACTAAATAGAAGTATTTATTGCAGATAATACCAAGCTGGGTGGAGTGGCCGATACTCCGGAGGGCTGTGCTGCCATCCAGAGGGATCTGGACAGACTGGAGTGTTGGGTAGAGAGGAACCTCATGAGGTTCAACAAGGAAAAGTACAGGGGCCTGCACCTGGGGAGGAGCTACCCCAGGCATCAGAACGGATTAAAGGTCGACCTGCTGGAAAGCAGCTCCACAGAGAGACCTGGGAGTCCTGTTTGACACCAAGTTAACCATGAGTCAGCAGTGTGCCCTCGTGGCCAAGAAGGTCAATGGGATCCTGGCCTGCATCAGG
>JAUBOD010000752.1:1034704-1045091 GCA_032353885.1 Nothura maculosa
CTTAAGGTTGTCTGATAACTTGTAACGTGCTGTTGAAGCTTAAGCGTCTCGTTCACATGTAGGTATCTATTCTGCAGAGTTCTGAAATGTCTGTATTCACATCAACTAGCAAAGATAAATAATGTCTAAAAGCTTATATGTGATTAGAATAGCTTTAAAATTTCTAATTAATGAAGTCAGGATATATTTGATTCCCTTGCTATATAATAATAAATGATCTTTGATCTAGACTGATATCCCTTCTGTAAGTGTTTTAGAAGACAGAAGGTGTTGTTTCAACAGAGATAAAAAGCTGATATGGAGTTCCTCTGGTAAGGCATATGGCTGGGTGATTTAGAGACAATTTTGCTTCAAGACAAGGTTTATTTTCATGCAGAACATGTTCAAACTCCCACTAGGAAACATAGTTATTTGCATGAACCCTTGAGATGATCTTATACAGCTTTCTTTACTGACAGGAATGAGAAAATATTGCTTTCTTCTTTTGGCTTGTAATTTTCCTTGCTTTTTTAAAATCAAAAGGAAATTGTGTAAAATCTGTGGAAGACCTTTGGATCATTCCTTGATCAATGTGAAAAAGTATTAAAAGCATTTCCAACTTATGTGTTTCAGTTAATACTGGACAAGAGAGACACAAGCAGAATGATATTTGTAATGGTATTCCCTCACAACACTGGACATTTCAATTAAAATCCTCTGCTGGTATTTAAGTGGAGAATTGGCCACCATGTTTAAGACATTGTCTGAAACTAGATTTAGTACATTTTGCATTAAGCTGAACATGGTGAAATCTGAAATGATTTCAAAACTCTTCATAAGAATACTAAATAAACAAATAATAGAGGAAGATGTTGGGCGATTACTTGGGCAATATTTGGGCAATTCTGTGACTTTGAAATAACATACATGAATTTTGAGATACAATGAATTTAGTGCCTTCATATTAAAGATTCAACAAGCTACCACTTTGAAATTCTCTAACTGTTTGACTCTAACTGTTATGTGTTTACCTGAAAATATGAAAGAATAAAACAATACTAACAATTTCTCCTATGTTTTCAATGTTGTTTTAGGTTTATTCCTAAATTCAGTTCATTGGATTATCTTTATTCAGGACATTTAGCTTATGTCAGCTATAGCCTGACAATATGGTCATAAAGTTTGTTCTTCATAAGTGTTTCTTCTCTGTTGCCTGTTTTAGGAGTGGGCAAGAATTGCACTTAGATGCTAAAGAGAAAATAGAAGTAATTTGTTTTAGTATTACTTAACATATGATTGGTATCATTACTTACTCTTTTTAACCTTGATTGATATAGAGGGATTTCATGAAGAAGGTGATATCTCACTCTGTGGGCAATTGTATTAGTCTATATGTTATAACTATATATTACATGTTCTATGTTATATATATATATATATGTTATATATTATAATAACGATGTATTATTATAATTAGTATAATAAGGTATATAATATAATAAATACATATATTATACAGTACCTTTTTGATAGCTCTTATGTCATCTTCTGTGCAGTCTTTATGGGACAAATCTTTTAAACCACCATCATATAGCCATTTTAACTTTTTCTGTGTCCTTAAAAATGTAGAAAGCTGAGCTGTAGACAAGTCAAGTGAATGGTAAGTTTCAGCATACAAGTATAGCACAGAAGCCCTAGCTAACTGCCAAAAATAGTTACAATTTCAGACCTCTGGACATTATTACAGTATGCTTGCATGTCTTAAATATTGCTCTGTAGATGAAATGAGGTAGGTGAACTGACCAGATTCTACACCATTCTGTGTGAGCTGTACTTTAATGGAGAATAGATATTATATGCCAATAATTGTGTTTGGGTGTTTAGAAACACCTGAGCATCTAGAAAGATTTTCTCAGGTTGAATGTTAATAGTGTAAATCTTTTGTAACCTTCTCTGCCTGTCAGTGTTGTCTACTGTTATCCTAGTAAATTAGCCACTATTTCCTTGGAAACCAAAATTTTTTATATATTTTCTAGTTCTATATAAGATATTCTGAACTAAGGTCAGAGTGGTAGTACAAAAAAACAAGGAATATAATACTATCTTCATAATTATTACACCTCACATACATTAACACTTCGATTTGTTCACTTATTTTGCCTGTATTCTGAACAATACTGTATAGAAAGCCAACATTTACCTATTAATTGTCCCCAGGTTGTTCCAAAGGCAAGTAAGTATGCTGTGTTTTGATTCTAAATCTAGTGAAATTCTATCATTAAATCTAACATTAGCATTTTAGCATTCTAGTCTTTTAATACTGATTTTTATAGGAAAAGATTTTCTTCAGGCCTCTTTCACTTTGCAATGTACCACTATTTATATGAAGACATCTATAAAATAAGACAATTTCATATTTGAAATGATTACTACATTTTTTTTCCTTTTGCCCTTTCTGCCTGACATCATTTGGTGCTTAAGAGGAATAATTTATTTCAGAATCATGTCACTGATAATTTGTGGGAGCAGCTGTTCCTAGATATCTTTTCTAAGGCATGGAGAAGAACAGTCAATTGAGAAAAGGGAGAAGGACAAATTATGAATTTGGAAGGAACTATTGCAGCCTGTGGGAGAAAATGGCAGAAAGAAGGATAAAAAATATTTAAAATAGTCAAACAACAATCTCTTTTGAGTTCATGTTAGCAGATAGATTTATAAGACTAGAGTTATAACCAAAGGAATGATGGGCTTGTGATTTTATAACATTTTTACTGTGTATGATCTTGGAGTGTTTATCATAATTTAGATTTCTTTCATATTTCAATAATATTTGAATTATCTTTCTGTGACTAACTTCTCTTTGGTTATTCTTAGGTATTTTAGAATTAGTTGTGCATTAAGAAAGCAAGAAATCATATTCTAGAAATTTCTTCCAAGATGAAGATTTATTCCACAATCTAGTTTTATTTTCCAATTGGAAAAATAAGAGACTATAGAGTCTCTTATAAATAAGAGACTATAGAGAGTAATGGGAAAATCAAAATCATATTTAAATTACATTGAAGACACTTCATTGACTGTCAGTGAATTTTTAGGAGCTACAGCAGGATCAGCTACATCTCTACACTCTTGATTGTGTTTCTGTGGGGATCAATGGTAATTATTTCATTGATTTTACTTGAATAGAACTGAATTTCAGTGAAATGTCTAATTACCAGAGAACTCAAGTAAGTTGCCTACAACTCTCAGCGCTCTCTGAAGCATGGAATACTGCTTGCAATACAGACTTATTTTTTTAAAACAGATCATGGTATTGCCACTCCTAATGTGATTCTTATTTCTCTGCTACTTTAGAGAACAGGTTTAGGAAATATCTTCACTTTTCCTGTTTAAGTATACCAAAGACATGTCTCCTCTGTCAAATAATTTAGCTTGTGGCTCCTGTCTCCTGATAGCGTGCACTGAGTAGATATTCATTTACTCCTATACTGTTTTTTTCAGGTAAAACATTCATTTTTTTCCAAAACAAAGCCTGAGTTTTGTTGTGGGGATAACTCACTCAAGAGGATCCTCTCATTAGACAATATAGACAATGCCGCATTGTATCGGTTTTGTTGTGCCTTACACAATCATCTAGCACTGCCCCAGCAGACTTTCTCTCCTAATGCTTTCTCATTAAACTGACAGTGTATGAATATGCCATTTATATCCTTATTTTTCATTCCATAAGAATTGCCACTCTGGTCCCTTATAGCACAACTTCACATTGTTTGAGATGCTTAAAAAAAGAAAAAGTGTCCTAGGACTGAAGAGTTGGCAAGTATCTTCTAAAAAATGAATATCTTCATCCAGCCAAGGTGGCCATGACCTTTCATAACCACATAGCCTAATGGCAGACTCTGACTTCTGAACTGGTTGTATGACAACTTGGAGAGCATTTATAGAAAGTTCTTTGTCTTCCATAATAGAAGTTGCTCAGTGAGTGAGAGATAGACCTCCATTGATGAATCCTCTATCCTCTGTTTTACTCATTCTCACAAATTCCTTTCTGCCTTAATTTGTAAACCATGTATCGGATGTGATGTGATGAGGCTGCTTTAAGTACTTTAACATTACGCAGCAATGTGATTTCTAACTTGCTGGCACTTTCAAAGATGTTATACACAACAAATAATCTTACTGAAATGTGTGAATGGATTTTGGAACCAAGTTCTTCAGTTTTTGTTATTCTCATTTGAATCCATATTCACAGACTTCCCCGTGAGTCTTTCATTTTCTCAGTTTATTTCAAGCTGGGAGTTCTCAACTGTTTAACTTGCATTAAATTTAACAGGAAAAAAAAAGCTGTCTAGACATCTGATATTATGTTACATTTTACACTGGTGGACCACAAGCTATATTTTAAATAGACTGAATAATAGCAATTTAATACTGTACACATATAACTTGACTCTGTGTTGAGGTATGGAGTTCTCTGTGATAAAATAAATCATTTAGAACAAAATGTAAAAAAAAAATAATAAAAAGTAATAGTAATTTCAAGTTATTTGCCATAATTAACAGATAATAATTTATTAGATCATTCATATATAACATAGGTTTTATATATGATATGAAATATCTATACATTTATATACTTGCATACACACAAATACAAGTGTGTGTATACATTTATATAGCTATATGTAGGAGTGTGTGTTTTTATAAATATATATATATGTGTGTGTGTGTGTGTGTGTGTGTATATAAAAATATGTATGTATGTATAATGTCATTATCCAGATTGACACTTCATCCAGAACACAGATCAGATTGTTGTCACATCAGGACCAGGACATTTGCATGTTTTACCTGAAATAAGATATTTGCAGCAGTCCTGTGCTTCCTCATTTTGCACGTCATGGATTCTTCTTGGCTTATTTTAGTAACTTTGCACATCTTTCATACAAATTTAGAATCAAAATATTGTTGCCTAAACAATAGGCAACATCAAAGTTAAATCCAAGGGAAATTTTAGCTACAAACTGAACATCTGTATTTCAGACATGCCTACTTTCCAATTTAGTATATTTGATTTGAAAGCTGTGAAACTGCACATTTTCTATTTTTTATGTGAGAAAGAAATAAAGAGAAATACATAATTAAAATTCTTATAATATTTAAAGAGAGAAAGCATCTATATTACAAACTAATACTGGATCTGTTTGTTTTAGAATTGACTTCAGTGGCTGGGAGAAGACTGAGTTAACCCCTGTCAGGTTTGTGTATCCAGATTCACTTCCATAAATGTGTGGTCAGAGTAGGAGCCATGATGCACTCAAAAGGGTAGGGATGATGAAGACACCAGGACATACGTATTCTTCGAATGCAGTTCCACTACTTCATTAGTGCCCATTTTGGAAAAAAAAACCAAAAAAACTGCAGGATCATCCTCTGTCTCATTATTTAACTACAGTCATAGCATTCAAAAGAATAATCACAGTCAGTACTGATGTTCCTGTCTGTATTAACATTCTCTATCAGACTTTAAAACTCTAAGAAAAAGAAAAATCTTTCCTTTGAAAGTATACATGTATACTTATTAATCTTACTTTCAAACTTCAAATTATTAAAACTGTTTGTGCTTTTTCATTGAACACATAGCACGCATTTCCTACATCTTGGCTACTGCTTTTTATTCCTTTTCTTTTGGTACTGCATCAACTTTTTGTCAGAGCACTGGTAAAATTGGTAAAGGGAGTAAATGCATAGATGTGTCCGATAACAACAGAGTATTTTACCAAACAATTGGCAGCATGGGAACTGCGCGACTTGAAAACAAGGTTATCTTCAGACTCAAGGAGTACTAGCAGCTAGTAGGTTTGTTTTATCTTCTTTGAAATCAAGCAGTTGAGAATAGATGAGGAGTTTAGTTTAGTATGTGACTTCAGTTTATGAGGAAGAGATTTTTATTTAAAACAACCCCCAAAAATTTTCCTTAAATTGAGGCAGTATTCTGTTCATAACAAAATTGAAAACCTAGTTACATTGTAATGCTTTAAAAAATATTTTTCTTTGCAAGTCATTTGTTATTGAACAAGTCATTGAAGAGAGAGTAGAGGATTCAGCTACTTACTCGCAAATATAATATCTGCCAGGATTACTTTTTGGGTCCTCTGGAAAAGTCAAGTGTTTTGCAGCTGGTAATTAAGTGACAGGAATTCATCTAACCAAATGCAAAATGAAGCCTATTAAAAAAAATATATTTTAAATGTCAACCTTCATGAAATGAATATTTTGTAATGCATAACCACTATAAAAGAAGGAAGTGTACAGAGATTTGACTTTGTCAGTTTAAATTATTTTAACCAGAGTATAATGCTATTTCTCATTTAAATTACTTTACGTCTCTAGCTAGTATCATGTTTTGTTATATGATAGGAGAGGGCTATGGTTTGAGAATAAAACAAGTAATGAAGGAGTTAAATGCATTTTTATAATGTTTAATAAAGGAAATTTCCTTATATTGTTTGTGCATGACAAAAGGCTTAATAATGAGATATTTTTGCTACATTCAGTAATTGGACAAGAAGTCAACAACACTTATAGATAAATGAGAACTCTATCCATCATGAGGAGATTAAAATATAATTAGTCTGTGCAACAAGGGCCTAAATATCAACATGATATGAATAGTTAAGAAATATTTCGTTAAAGTTCCGTAGTGAAATGCACGTGTTTCCAAAGTAACTAACATATCTTTCTAATTCCTTTAAATGTAGTTGATATTTTAATATGAAGCTAGTGCAAAAATTGTGGATTGGATTAATGTAAGAAACTTTCAGTCTAACTGATTATGTCATTAGGATTCTCCTTATTCCAAGAATGGACAACAATCTAATATTTTAAACATTGGTCTGCAGTGTGTCTGGAGTGACAGTGAATATTGGCTACTGTATAGGCAATTTAAATTCCTTTTGCTACAAGAGATGTTAGCTCTAGTGAGCACTACTAGTCATTTTTTTCCTTGGAACAACTAGAAATAAGATCTGAAATAAGAGATTTTTTTCATGTCATTCTTCTTATTTCTGATTAGTGAGGTCACAGATATTTAACTTATGAAGATTTTTAGATTTTTTCCTCCTTTTCATTTAAGGATTAGTCAAAATTATGTAAGCTTAGTGGATACAGATGTGTTCTCATTCTGCCAAATGAAATGGCTTCAGTCCTGTGCAACATGGGACTGTGAGTCTATGTACTCATATGTATTGAAGAAAAAAACTTTCTTGATATCTTTGGGAAAAGCACCTCCCAAAAATACAGTGTTTTCATTTTCTCTTAAAGCAAGTCCCTGTTAATTAAAATAAGACTGTTTTTAAAAGTGTTGAGCAAGCTCATAGCTTGAAGAAATAAATATGCTATGTATTGGATATTAGCAATCCTTTCACACACATTCTCACACTGATGTGCCAGAAAGATCAACACATCATTGTAAGCCAAAGCAAACTTCAGCTTTTATTTAGGTAGGTCATTTTTTTCACAGAATGATATTCTTGAAATTGTGCCTTATTTTCATCCCTTCACTGTTTCTAAATTTATATCTAAGTCTTTAATATTGTTTAAAAGATGTCATGATCTCATCACAAAAATTATTTTCAGAGAGAGAGAAGGAAATACCAATTAATCTCTATCACAATGAATTAACCTCAGTTTAAACAGTAATATTAATCAGTTCTTTCCTCCATGTACTCAGGCTTCAAAAGGTCTGTTTATAGTCATATTTTTTCACTATCAGTAGTATACTGAAGCTGGGTGGCGTGGCTGACAATACAGAGGGCCTGGACAGAGGGAGAGTCGAGCCGAGAGGAACCTCATGGGGTTAAACAAGGACAAGTGCAGGGTCCTGCACCTGGGGAGGAATAAATCCAGGCATCAGTACAGAATAGAGGCTAACTGGCTGGAAAACAGAAATGGACCTGGAAGTCCTGGTTGACAAGACGTAACTTGTGAGTCAGCAGTATGCCCTCGTGGCCAAGAAGGCCAATGGGATCTTAGCCTGCATCAGGAGGAGTGTTGCCAGCAGGTCAAGGGAGGTGATCCTGACCATCTACCAAGTTCTAGTGAGGGCACACCTGGAGTATCGTGTGCAGTTCTGGGCTCCGCAGTATAAGAGGCACGTGGAGGTCCTAGACAGGGTCCAGCAGAGAGCTACAAAGATGAGTAAGGGACTGGAATATCTCTCGTATGAGGAGAGATTGAGTGAGTTGGGCCTATTTTCTCTAAAGAAGAGACGGCTGAGACAAGACCTGATTGATATGTATAAGTACACAAAGGGAGAATGTAGGAAGGAAGGGGCCAAGCTCCTCTCATTGGTGGCGAATGACTGGAGAAGGGGCAATGGGTATAAGTTGCAACACAGGAAGTTCCATCTGCATGTGAGGAAGAACTTTCCTGTGAGGGTGACAAAGCCCTAGAGCAGGCTGTGCAGGGAGGTTGTGGAGTTTCCTTCTCTGGAGGTCTTCAAAACCCACCTGGATACCACCCTGTGCCACTACCTCTATGTGTCCCTGCTTGAGCAGGCGGGTTGGACTAGATAATCTTTAGAGATCCCTTCCAACCTTAACCATTCTATGTGATTCTCTATGGCAGAAAAAATCATATGTTGAGAGATCTAGATTAAGGCCAGTCTCTTTCTAGTTATTCACTGGACATTTACAAGTTAAATATTATGGTGACAGCAATGGTAATAGTATTTGCAGCCTGTAAGTATTCCCTTTTTCTCCTTGTGTAGTTGAAAGTTGATCATTCAATCCCACAGTCTCCAAAGTTAAAGTTAATACTTTATGATCACACGAACTAGATATCATCAGTGTAAACCTGATTGCATAATGGTTTTCACATCTGCTGTTAGGACACATTAAAACAACTCAAAGAACCCTGCAATTGCTTTGTCATCTTGTGTACGCCAGTGTCAGAGCATTGCTGAAATGTGCTAAAATAGTTTACAGCTGCTTTACAAAGATATATTTTTTCGATACTAGTTTATCTTAACTATATACCTTAATAATAACCACATCAACAAGTGCACGAGTTTCGCATTCTAGCCCACTATTGCACTTGTATGGCATTTGGCCATGTATGAACGATTCTTCCCCTCACACTCTGAAGTGAAACAGGTGTGTGTGCAGTGTAATGTTTATTTTTTTTATCTTGGAGAATACATACAGTTTTATGTTTATTTTGTAGGATAGTTGGAAGAAATGCATCTTGTCATTCTGTAGTGAATCCTGAATCCTAGTGATATGTCACGTCCCACTAGGTAAGGTATCTGTTCTCCTTTACTCTAAGGACAAATGTAATAGAGAGTAGGATGCGCTACTGGTTTGCATTCTCCTTTTCTCCAAGCTGTGTTAGAAAAACAGATAAAAAGAAAAACAAAAAGAAGAAACCAGAAATACTGTTTCAGAAAGGAGTGGAAGCTACAAGATGGCATTTTAGTCCTCTGAACGTCACTTTGCAACTTGCCCCTGGTGACAGACTGCCTTCTGACATCTTCAAGCATTATATCATGCAGAACGTGTCTTTAATGAATGCTGCTCTCATACTTCAATTTTCCTTGCCATTATTTCAGTGTAAAGTAATTGAAATCTCTGTTGATCTATAAACCTTGCAGGCATCCTTTTTTTTTTTTTTTTTATATTTTGAGACTAACTCCCAACATCCTTCCAATTAGTATCAAATAATCAGTGCTAAATAAATAAATAAATGCATTCCTCGTTAATCCTTCGTATGAAATAAAGCCTCTTTGTTCACCTGGTGACAATATGCACATTCAGTGTAACTATTTTAACCTAAAAATGTAAATAAATGTAAATCAATGTTAATATAGACTGCAGGTTACTGCATCATATAGTATATGACTTAAGGCACCTGATGTAAAAAGCAGAGATAAAAATGGTCATATCGTAAAGTATATCAATTCCATGTGTTTTTAAGAGCTTTCTTTAGCAGAGTTGACTTTAGGTAAAAGATAAAATACCTGAGGAAATTCTTCCATTTTATTCGAAAGCAAAACTCCTTTTTAATGAAGATTCTAATTCAAAAAGAGATATATCCACTATTGTTAGTAATAAGGCTTCCCAATCTTAACATCCTTACCATCTCTTTCCCCCCACCACCCCGCGCCGCTGCCGCCGCCGCCAGCCGCCACCGGCCGCCGCTGCGCGCGCACCTGCCCCGCTACGGGGTCTCCGGGCCCGCGGCGGCGGGGCGCGCAAGTTATAGGACAAGGGGCAATGGGGGCAAACTGAAGCACAGGAGGTTCCACCTGCAGGTGAGGGTCAACTTATTTCCTGGGAGGGTGACAGAGCAGTGGAACAGGCTGCCCAGGGAGGTTGTGGAGTCTCCTTCTCTGGAGGTCTTCAAAACC
>JAUBOD010000752.1:1047302-1066433 GCA_032353885.1 Nothura maculosa
CTGGCCACCACTGAAAAAAGCTTGGCCCCCTCTTCCTTACAATCTCCCTTCATATATTTATACATGTTAATAAGATCACCTCTCAGCCTTCTCTTCTCCAAGGTGAAAAAGACCAACTCATGCAGTCTCTCCTTGTATGAGAGATGTTCCAGGCCCTTAATCATCTTTGTCGCTCTCCGCTGGACCCTCTCTAGGAGCTCCATGTCCCTCTTATACTGAGGAGCCCAGAACTGCACACAGGACTCTAGGTGTGGCCTCACCAGAGCTGAGTAGAGGGGCAGAATCACTTCCCTTGACCTGCTGGCAACGCTCCTCCTGATGCAGGCCAGGATCCCATTGGCCTTCCTGGCCACAAGGGCACACTGCTGACTCATGGTTAACTTGGTGTCAAACAGGACTCCTAGGACTTCTCTTCAGAGCTGCTATACAGCAGATTGACCCCTAAATGGTACTGGTGTCTGGGGTTGCTCCTCCCCAGTTGCAGGACCCTACACTTGTCCTTATTGAACCTCACGAGGTTCCTCTCTGGCCAACTCTCCAGCCTGTCCAGGTCCCTCTGGATGGACAGCCCTCCGGAGTGTCGGCCACTCCACCTAGGTTGGTGTCATCTGCAAACTTGCTCAGGGTGCACTCCGTGCCCTCGTCCAGGTCGTTGATGAACAAATTAAACAGCACCGGGCCCAGTACTGACCCCTGGGGGACACCACTGGCCACAGGCCTCCAACTGGACTCGGCCCCATTTATGACCACCTTCTGAGCTCTGCCATCCAGCCAGCTCTTGATCCACCAGGTACTCGTCTAGTCTACTCTCCCGGAGCTTCCCTATGAGGATAGTATGGGAGACGGTGTCGAAAGCCTTGCTGAAGTCAAGGTAGACAACATCCACGGCTCTCCGCTTGTGCAGCCAGCCAGTCTGTCATCTCATCATAGAAGGCTATGAGGTTCGTCAGACATGACTTCCCCTTGGTAAATCCATGCTGACTGCTCCTGAATACCTTCTTCACCTTCATATGCCTCATATTTAATGAGTTTAACTAAAATTTAAAAATCCTAGTGCTAGTTTGATCTTTAGTTGTGAACATAAGTACAACAATTTTAATTGATTTTAGAATAAAGAGATAACTATTATTTTTTAAACATTATCCATTGGTTTTGTTTGATATTTAATTCAAGTCAACTGCAATAGATTAAAAAGAGTCTGTGGCTAAAAATCATGAACCGTCTTTATACATTAATTTAGGGGATTTATTTCATGTAGGGAAAATTTGAGGAATGATCAAATTGCATCAAAATTAATTTCATTAATACTTTCTGCTATAAGGAAACTTAATTATAAGCAGATGAATAAACTAACTGGAAAATATACCCTGTATTTATATATATATATATAAAATATTGTATATATATCTACATCTCTAATATTAGTTTAGCTTGTGAAGGTTTCTTGACAAAATGCATTGAACTGGAATAAAATGTATTTCAAGCAAATTGGAATTGCTGATTGTGCAAATTTAGATCAGGAAGGTACTGTGATGCATCATTTCTATTTCTGCTTGCTTACACCTCAAATTTTTTTATAAGCACCTGCTCTCTGATTATTTTTTGCTCATTTTTTGTATACATGAACAGGTACTGAACAAATGGAATGGATGATAAGTAAGTTGAAAGATCTGAACAACAAAGAACAGTAAAATGTCAATCCTATATTTAGTGCTTCAGATTAGAACCTGATTGTTTATCTAATTTGGCATTTGCCTTGTTAGCATGTGCCTTTATAAAGGTACCCTATGAACTTATGCAGAGTATTGCTAGGAATTGCAAGAAGTTTTTGTTTAAACTTGTTTTTCATCATACAATTCTGATCTACTAAAACTATGTTTTCAGCTTTATTTTTGCTTGTTTGTCTCATTTTGTAATGTACCCTATGGAACACTGAGATAATATTTTTCAGGCTTAGTCCACCTTTCACTCAGCCAATAAAAATTAAGATGTAGCTTGAAAATAGGGCACCTGAGGTTTGAAAGGAACTAATCAAATTTTTCTACTGCTAATTATTTTCATATCCTTATGGATGTTTTTGAAAGGAAACTTCTAAAGAAATTGATTTCATTTTCATTAGATTAAAATTTTAATATAAAATTAATATTAATTTGTAAAAAGGAAAGTACATTTTTCTTGCAAGTTTTAGCAGAATAGCAGAACAAAATTGAATAGAGACTACTTTCTTCAGCAGATCACTATTTTGCTAAACAAGAGTTGAAATCATTGGAGGAGGTGATGGGTTTTCTCCTTTCTATGGCAACCCAGTAAATATATTTTTGATCATTACTATCTAAAGGCCACAGTCTTTATATTGGCCTGGCAGAGCAGGGTCTTTGAAATTGCTTGGTCTTGCCAGACAGCCAGAGATGATTACAATTTTAAATTTTAGGCTACTGACCAAGTGACTATTGTCTGTCCTGACCTAGACCTCTTTGACAACCATGCATGGAAAAGACTTGCCTGACCCAACATCATTGCATTGTAGAGTGATATTCCAAAGACTGAGGGAGACTGTGACACCACCTCCAAAAAGCAGCTGGGAATCAATGAAAAGGAAGTTTCATTGGAATTTAATTCTAAAAATTTTTAAAATTTAAAAATTTAAAATTTAAATTATAAATGTTAAATGTAAAGGGATTTTAAATGTTAGGGATATTATGGAGACATTTCAGCTTTAATTTAGATAGTAAACTGAGTTAAAAATAACTTTTTGTTGTAGTTTTTTTATTTTGTACGTACTGCCCATTCCTTGTTTTTTTTCTTTTTCCCATAATAAGATTTGGGATATAAAATAATATGGAAGTCTGATATGGTCTCTTTGGCTGCTTTCATTTTCTAAAATCTGGACTCACCATGGTCATTTTTTTGCCAGTATGTAGCAGAAAAAGATTGCTTAATTCAGATACTTTAGACCAAACTAAAAATGAAGTGTTTAATGATTTTATTAATGACACATAATTAATTAATCAGCAATTAGTGAACAAAAGATTCAAGACCAATATCTTCAGTTTAACAGATAAATACTAGAAAAATTGTTAACGCTTGCCTATAGATTTCAAAAAAACACTTCTGTTGTAGTCTGAAAGCCATGGGAGAGGATAAGGAGATATCAAATATTATGTTAGGTATAAGGTCTACTCTGACAGTATGGGATTGACAAACAGTCTGTCAACCTCTCTAATTGCCTTCCTAGGAGCAAGTCAAGTTCTTGAATGGTATGATCGACTATAAGTTCGACTCTAGCATTGTTGGATTCTCAAAGAGTCTGTTGACTATAGGTTCAATTGCTTTCCAAACACATAGTTGAGTTCACAAATAGCATAATTTATTCAAATGCAACATTTACAAAGCAGGTTTTAGATGTCAGTACAGGAAATTCACTACTACAGTGTGGGATTTTTTAGCTAGCTCTGATGTAAAAACATACAATCATCATTCACCTCAGAAGATTGAAGACAGCTGTCAGTCTTGAGTTTCCTCAAGTGGTGTCCTGATTTGAGGGGAGGAAAGGGGGTTCAGCCAGGAATTACAATGGAATCTTCACTCCTCCCTCTTTCATCCTTAGTTCATCTTTTATACTTTTTCTCAACATTCTGGAGCAGCCTGAGTGGCTATAGCCATATTTAATATTGATTGGTGAAAAAGTATTGGTGAAAATAACTTCATTTAAATGTATAGTCAATTGAAAATCTAGAGCACATGTTTAGTGAAGAGTGAAGACAGAAAACTTTTGAGATGGAGTTGTGTTTTGACATTATAATGAGTTTATAATGAGTAAAATTCAAGGAAAGATCATAGGATAGAGGTAATTTGCCACCCTTGCTAGCTCCGCACTGGACATCTTCTCATATATCTCCCATTGTGCACTTTATCAGCGACATAGCACAAGGAGTAAAACAGAGTTTGGCCGTGGTGTCTTCACTCCTCTCCAACCTCCGTTACTCCTCTTTGCAGCTGCAAGGAAGGCACATTGTGCTGCATAGGGAACCATGGTGGAGCAGAATCCATGCATACTAACCCTGCTGGAAGTGGCAACTGTGTCTAACCTCAAGCAAGCTTTGGTAGTGCCAAAACTTCTGTTAGGCCCTAGTTTTTCTCTAAGTTCTCCCTTTTCAAGCAATTCTTCCACAACTTCTATAACTAAACCTGAAATGCTTTAATCACAAACTCATGGACCCACCCACAGACACAAATATCCTTTGTGCAGTCTCCCCTTCTCACACCTTTCCTGTGGGAAACAGGAGTACTCTCCACAGCCTACCCACCTAGATGCCAGTGAGAAAATGCCCTGTGGTCAGGTTTGCTCATCTTGTCTCTCCCTAGCTGTAGGCCCCATGAGTCGTGCTGCTTCCTGACCCAGGCAACCCTGGGTCATAGGGTCATACCTATTTTATTTGTATAATCAAATTCCTATTTTAACAGACATTGTCATCCAGACTATTTTGTCATCAATGACTACTACATGTATAAATGAATAATCAAGTAAGTAAGGAATAAAACACAGTATTTTAAGAGCAGAATAGTATAAAATGGTGGACGAAAAAGGAAGTCATTAAGAAATATTTCTAAGAGATTTTCCTGATCACTCCTATGGCACAACTTTCTCATACTACTCAAAAGATATGTCTTCCTCCCACTTTCCACATGGCTCTGTTAGACATCTGCCATCATCTCCCTCTGCTACCTGAATGTTAGGTTTGACATAAGATATCTATTTTTTTAATTGCATTTCACTGTATTCAGATACACCAGAGCAAAGACGGGAAAATCTTGTTAAATCAGAAAGGTTGAAACCAGAAATCAGAAAGATCATCACTTTGCAGTCACTACACACAGAGGTAATTGGCTGCATATAGTGAAAGGTAAAAAGGTACCCCACCTAACATATCTACAGGATTTTGTAGCTTAACTCAATTCTTCAAAAGTTGTGTGCATATATTCAGCATGTTTAAATTCAAATATCTGTATATTTTTAATTATATACAAATAATGGAATCAGAAGAATAAGCGCTTGAATTTTTCAGTGTAACTGGTAACTTACCAGATTTTTATACTTCAGAATAGAGAGATGAGAGAGGAAATGAACATTCTCAAAAGACATAATGAGATATATTTTGGATGTGAGTATTCATGTGCAATAGCACTTTTGAGTCCAGCTGGGATTGAAACAAATGGGAGGGTGTCCAGAAGATCTGAAGAAAGCCTACATGATGCTAGAAAGGGAAAGTCTACAAGAGTGGTATTTAGCAAAATGGTTATGGACGAAAAGAACAAAGGCATAGAGAGATCTCCTGGGACATTTTTATGAATGAGATCTGGCATCAACAGATGGCCAATGTGATGTTACGCATGTGCTCATTTTCACAAAGGAGGAACAACAATTCACACACAATTGGAAAAAAAGGAACCTATGACATTATGTTCTCTGCATAGAAAATAAAGCATATGCTTATCTTCAGCATTGTACAGCTCTGCTTTTAAGGACTAACTGCCAAAATTAACAAAGCTTTTCTGCAAATGTTGAGATTTACATGCTAAGCATGTTGATAATTACATTTGTTGACCTGCACCCTTGTAATCAAGGTTTGTTTTCTTCCCAAAGGAACTGCAGATATAAAACTGTAAGAAGAAAAATAATTCAAGTAAAGATTAAATTGTTCTTTTTTTAAAAAAAAGTAGGTCTAAAAATAGTAGTAGAAATGCTGTGCCCATTTCTATCACTGTTCAATGCCTGAGTAGATTAAAATGTCTTTTTTTTAAAAAAAAGGCAATTCAGAGAGCGTATATATATATATATATATATATAACATATTCTAATCACATACAAAGCAATACCAATATAAAGTACCTATTTGATTAAGATTTTGTTTATTAAGATTATTAAAAATGTTAATTTGAATTTCATTTTAATTTCACACTAGTATATCTCCAAATATATTTTTTTGCTATGGTTATTTTTTGAGTTTAGGACTGGCAGATTGCTTTTTTAGATTAATTTAGCAAATCTATGCTAAATTTCATGCAGGCAATGAGCACCAAAGAACTAGAAAGACCAGGTTAGTTTTCCAGCAGGTAGCATTGTCAAATGTGTGATGAATTGACCAGAATTAAATTCTGAAGTTCTTGGAAGAGCTTCTATAACTTCATTTGAAAAATTATTTTTGAATTCAGAATGTGAGCAAATAACATGCATTTGCTTGTGTTTTATCACTTAAACTCAAAGTGGTGGTCATAAAGGCTGCTAAACCTCAGTTTTCTAAGGGATTACAAAAGATGTCATCTGTAAGTCACTGAGGATATTGTGATCGTCAAAAATTAATTCTTTTTGGATGTAATGGACGTAAAATGGATGGATGTAAAAGCTCTTGAGCAATTTCTAGTCAGATATAAAGCTACCTACTATCAGCTTCATTGACCTTATAGCATTCAGGATTTCTAAAAATTGAGTATCTATCTGAAAGAAAAATACATAATTGCAAAGAGAATATTCAAAATGAGCTTTAGAAAGATGGATTAATGATTCAAATAACTAAATTATGAGCATTAAAGATTCAAATAGTTCTTCTGCGGTCAGTGTTTAAGTCCAAACTTTTAATAACCTCTCTGCAGCTCCCTTCCCGAATTTCTGTTGGAGATGGCAGAGAAAAATATATGTTTAAGAGAAATACAGTTTTCAGCTGAGAAGAACCCCAAGATCCAATGAAAATTAGACCCCTTGTGGAACATATACTGCCTTGTTTAAGATTAAACTGGAGTCATTTGGTGGCAATCTGCCGTGTGGGTGTACACTAAGCTAAGCAAAATGTATAGGAGTTAAATAAGATATCAGGGTTTTTTTTAGTGTTTCAGTTTTCCTGAAATCTTATTTGTACTGTTTCATAACCAGTAGTGCTGTGAATAGCATGACCTGATGACTGCTTTCACTCTCTTCCATAAATACAGAAAAGATGGTAACAGTTGAAATATCCTAGTGAGTGCCCTTGATTAATAACTAGATTCACTTCCTACAGATTGTATTTTTATTTGTGCTCTTCTTACTGTCTGAATAGTCTCTTGCTTTTAAGCCAGAACTTAACAGAAGTTTTAAAGCCAAAAGGAAAGTAAAGAATGCTCATTCTGACCACTTGCACAACACAAGCCAGTCATAAAACTGCACCAGTTAATTACCACATTATTCTTTTAGTATAATGTCCAATTTTTCTTTAAAATCTTTAGGAGTGTAAAATCTGCAAGACATGCTGTAAGATGTTCCAGTTGTTAATAACTCTGACAATAGGTTTTTAACTGTTTTGTTTTATTTTATTTTATTTTATTTTATTTTATTTTTATATTTTTTAATATTGATAGTTGGTCCTTCTTTCTGGGTTGAAATGTGTGTGTTAAAAATATTTCTACTATTAGGAATGTATAAAACCTGGTCAAACTTTTTGCCGCATTCCAGATGTCTCCTTAAGTTGTTAATGAGTACAAGGCTGAAGATCTGCATATAATATTGATTCTAATGATAGAAACTTGCTTACTATCAATTTATCCTCCTCATTATTGCTGATGATGCTGATTAATGCTAAAAAAGGCATAAATACGCAGCATGATGAAAGAAGAAATGTGTACTTTGTGATCTGCATGTCAAATACCCCAGGTAGAATTTGAATCTTTGTGCCAAAAACAGCTGTCTAATGACAAGATTGTGCTGTAGTGCTGAATAAACAGGAAAATAATTTATGTAGAGCTGTCACCGCAAGCACTAGGCTTTAGTAAAACTCCTTTGACTATCTTTGTAAATCAGATTTTAGCAAGGGTATCATTCTTATTATGATTTTAATTGTTTCAGCACTGTTATAGTACTGTGTGTATACTCACATATATATATATATATATATATATACACACACACATATACCACAAATGGATACATTGTCTCTGTTGCACTTCCTTACTTCAGCTTATATGTTCATGGTCTGTTTTGTTCCCAGCCATGGCATCATACTCTTGAGATCATTTTTGGCTGGTTTGTCACTGCCTCTTGTAAGGTTTTGAATAATTCACTGAATTTTTAAAGTACAGCTTTTCATTTTATGTATGGTTGACTCTCTTCTAATTGTCATCTCTTATCTGACATATAATAAGGTGTTAAATTACTTTTGCACTTGTAGGATGCTTTTATCTTCTGGGTAGAATCTCCATGAATCCTGGCATACAGGACAAAGTTATCATTAATGCAGTTATCACTAATACAAAATTATCACTTGTCTATATATGACAGAATAGATTTATAGTTTTCTGAGTGGCATCAGAAGAGTTTATAAATGAGTGGTGGTAGAAACATGTTGCTGATGTTTTTTTTTAAATCCGTTGAAATGAAAAGTACTCCAGTTATAAATCAATGTCAATCTGACTTACTGGTACTTTCAGCAATCATTTCAGCTGCCCTCTGATATGGGAAGGAAAAGGAAGGAATGATTATGTATTGTTAGCTTGATCTCCCTAGCAAGGCTAATACTCACTCTACAACACAAAGATGCAGCCTGTAGAATATACCATCAAACAGAGCATTTTACCCAGGGTTTATGCACTGGACTGGATTTGTTCTGCCTTCAAATCCTCAGTAACTGCATTGTCAGAGAGAAAAATCATCATTACATCCTTACTCTATGACACCAAGTAAAATTTCCTTAGTCAAAAACAGATTCTGATAAAAATTTAGCAGATGTGAATATGTTAGACATGGTTTAGAAACTGGTTTTCTCTTAGCTAGAACTTTAAATTTAGACATGACAAAGTCAGAACAGTGGCCAGCTAGTGAGTGAGTTACACCAGCATGTGCTTTAGAGGTATGCAGCTTAAACCTGTTTAGTATCTAGACAGTCATTTCGGCATAATTAAACAAGAGATATGTTAGAAAAAAAGATGTCACATTCCTTCAGTCTGCTAAATATCTATGGCTACATGAATACACCATATGTATTCATATGACATTGCATATCTGCTGACATTGCCTAGCTTATCACACCTAGCTTTTCTCCCTGAAAAAGGGAAAGGATATCTTTCAGGACACCTGAAAGATGACCTTCCACATTAGCATTTTCTAGCATTTTGTAACACTGTCTCATCTATCTGATTCCTCTTCATTGTCTTTCTCCCTTTTCCATCTATTTTTCTGACTGTATATAATTCTGACTTTTTATTTATATTTTTATTTCCCATTTCCTGTTTTTCTTTTCCTAATAGCTCCTGAAAGGTTATAGTAATTTGGTAATATACTGATAAATGAAGCAAGACAGAGAAACACACTATTTATTTTTAAATTCTATAATGGCGCATAAATTTTGGTTTCTTATGAATGGTATGCATCAGTACTTGGACTCAAATGAAATGCTGACTTTTGTGAGCAAGTGAAATTCCTAGTTAGAGAGTAATAGCATAAAAACCTGTGGGAGAGCCTTCACTAGCTCAGTTCACTGAGAAGGCTTTCAGCTTGTTCACTCTGCAACATAACACACAGTGGCTGTTGTTAAGCTACTACAAGACCAACACGAAAATAACCTTTACTTCCTGCCCTCCTGTGGTCTTTATCTAGAAGCCCCTACAAACTTGTGCAGAAAACAAGGCAGGATCTGAAAACAATAGAATGTTTCCAGCAATAGATAAAAGGATTCATTTTTTTTCCTGTTAACTTCGGGTGAAACAAAACTAAAATAAACTTATCAGATAAAATATCTGTTCCCTCTAAAAATGAAATATTTTCTTTAGATTTAGAATTATTTTAAATATACAAAATATAATGAAAAAAGACCTCAAATCAAAACTTCTGTACATATTAAATGAATGACTCACATAATATTACACATAAATGAAAGACACCCATAATATTAAATGAATGACATACATAAATGACGTGTCCCCCATTTTTCGGGGGACAGAGAGAATAGAAATCTTGATAAATAAATGTGAAATAACCTTTGTTTAAAGATGCATTAACATACAAGGAACACCACCTTGATATGATTCTAAATCAATTTTATAGCAAATAATTTGAAATCGTTCTGTTCTGTATAAATGTTCATGTTAATGAAAGTATGTGTTGTATCATTGTATCTATCTGAGTCTACACCATTTTGAGGTTTGTGTTACAAAAGAAATATAAAAATTATTCTCCATCTTCTAGCTTTGATTTGTAATTTAACTATTGAATACCACTCCTCTTTGCATCCAGCTATCCTTAATCTGGCCTTTATAATACTAACTCAGGAATAACACGTCTGATTTTAAAATGTTGAAATTTATCATCTCTTTTCTCAAAGCTGTAGTTCATCTATAAAATCTAGTTGATATCCTGAGCCTTTCTGTTGCCAGGTCCTTGCAAAATCAGTCCCGAGGAGATTTATTTGGCAGGTCAAGTAGAAACAGACAACAAAGTACCCCTAAGATTTGCCAATACCTCTAATCCCATTGTCATTTTTTTTTTTGTTCTAATGGGACAGCCTAGTGTTTATGATTCATACAGCAACTTTTAGTCATGAAAAGTGGAGACCGTAGGCTTTAATAATGGTGGAAAAAAAAATCCTTTTGGTTATCAATTTGCAAGAGGCGTTGCCAAAAGCATAAATTTATTAATCAAATATTTTTAGTCAAAAATATAAAAGTATGAATAGATGAATGTAAAAGTGTGCTAGACTTTACAGAAATAATGTTGTACATCTTCTGTATTCATTTATATTTCACACCATGTTCTTCTGTTGTTGCCAAGATGCACCTGGGAAACATTTATCTGAATCCTGTAACTCCACCAGCTGTCCAGAGATGACTGACTACTATCTGTTAAGGTGAAAAAATAAACATGATAAAACAAAATATATATATATTGCTGTACTTTTCTTAAGAAACTGGATTCTCCTATTGTACACAAGTTCTTTGGGGTTTTTTTAAGAAGTGTTAACAATAGTTCTAAATGCTCAAGCTCCTTGAACACATTGAATTTAATTTTCTATAAAGAACATCTTGTTTTCTTATCAATCACAACAAAAAATATATCTTGCCTTTAAACTTCCATTAGTGGCAGGTTGAAGACCTATCAGAACTCTAAGAATGGGACATCACTGTCACAATAAGACTCACCACCGTTTCAGTATAGTCTACTTGATTACCTTTTACTTTATAGGCAGTTCCTCCTTCTGAATTCCTAAAGTAAAGCCCTTTACAAGGCCACAGGTCAGCTTGTGCAGAACAGGATAAGTAAAATTGTCAAGGAGTTAGTTGCCATGTTATCTTGATTTTACCTGCTAGGACTGAGATCTATTTGTTAACACATTCCATCAAAACTGATGGAGCTCTCCACAGGACTTTGAAACTATTAAAGCTTTGACTCATAAGTCAGTAGTGCATGAGAACAGCAGGGACTGTCTTATGACATCTTAGGAAGGACTTCTCTCCCTCTTCTGTCTCTTTGAAACCTTTTGAGAGGGTCTTCAAAAAACAGCACTTCAACTATGAAGCCGCTTTGCTGCTTCATACATCAGTTTGTACCATGCTTATACAGTATATAAATTGTTTTATTGATACAAGTAAATTTGTTTGGTTATCTCTTGGGTCCTATTAACAGAAGACAGTACTAAGAAGCCAGGCAAAAGAAGTGCTGTTTGTTTCTCACTAACCTTGAGGTTAAATCATAATAGCTTCTGGCATTCAACTCAATGACTAACAACAACAGTGCCTCTTTCAGTGTTGCAACTTCAGTAAGAACAAAGCAGATTAGAGAAAAAGAACAGATGTGCAATAAAATACCTATTGAACTGTAAAAACCTTAGTCAATTTATCATATGTCACTTCACAAATGGGTATTTTTTGTTCTTGTGCCAAACTTCTAAGATATTCTTTTTCTGCAGGCTTTTATTATTTTACTCACTTGCAGATACTGGTCTATGTATTCTTTTTCAGAGTGTAATATGTGTTTCACTGAAAAAAAAGAAGTTTAATTCCTCTTTAATACAAAGAATAAAATATTGACCTCACAAGTTCCTTAGATTTTTCAACTCAGCTAGTGACACAAATTCTCTGAAGTTTTTAAATGGTTATCTCTTATTAGAATTTGTGGGAGGGCTATTTCTCTTTTTTTTGTCGTTGTTTTTAAAATCTGCTGTTTAGTATCATAAGTAGTATTAATGACATAGAAGTAATGTAATTGATAAAGCAGGAAGATTAATAGTTTCATGCTAAATATGTTAGCAGAACTATTGAAAGAACAGCAACTCATTCATGGAAGCTCTACATTCATATGTAAAATTGGTTTCTTGAAGTTTCAGTATCTCAGTTCTAAATCATCCCTCTTTATGTAACAGTGTGTCACATAAAATGATGGTTACTTCAAAATTATCTTTTTTATTGAAAGAAGCTATTCTAGTAGAAAAGTCTACTGTTATGCACTTAAATGTAGTATAACATGCCCCCTTTCAGGGAGTAGGATAGGTGGTATTTTAAAGGTTCTTTTGCTCACAATTTTCATAAAATTTTACAGTGTTAAAAAGATTTGGTAATTGGTTACTGCAACATCAGGACCACTCTTGCATCCTTCAGAAAGAAGAGTCTGTTGAACATAGAGTTCCACTTCCACAGCATCTGGATGTCCATGTCGATGGACTGTTTTTCACCTCCTCAAGATGAAAGAGATTTGTGAAAGGAGCAGGCCACAGGAAAATAGACCATTAGCTTTTGAAATTCACCTTACTCAAGTGCAACTAATGTAAGGTACAAACCAGCAAGAATTTAGCTCTGACTTTATTTCTGGTGCTTTCTCATAAAGTTTCAATATTTTAACAGAAACTGTAAGAAATCTCTGAATATATTGAGAATGTAAATTATCCTGAATATTTTCATAGCCTTCTTTAGTGCACCACTAGCCAAAACACCTTCAAGTTTGAGTTGAGGGGTATTTAGTCATTTACTTATCTGCATGTTGCCATGAGGAGGATATCATGTGATTTATGCTTTGTTCAATGAGATAGATAGCTGTCATTCTCAGCTAAGACATTATTGGAGGAGATCTATACAGATCTCCTCCACAACTATCTTTCTGGTCTTAAGGAATTCTGGAGTTCACCTGCAATGAGGTGGCCAGGGTAGTGTGGAGTATGAAGGGGAGGCAAATTTGATAAGAGATGAATCTCCTTGCATTCCAGCTGATCCTCAAAAGTTAGAGGGACTAAGAGCTTCTGGATTCATCTCTTAATAGAGATACCAAATACTATGGTATCTATAGAGCTGACTCTGGCAGTACTGGATTCATAAACAGTCTTGTCAACTATAGGTCTGATCACCTTTCAAACAAGCAGTTGAGTTAATGAATAGTAAGATTTATTCAAATGCATAATTTACAAAGCAGGTTTCGGATGTCTGTGCTGGAAATTCTCTACTACAGTGTGGGGTTCTTAGCTAGCGCCTGGTATACCTTTTATATTTGTTATTGATTGGTTTAAAAGTATCTCGAGTCAACCAAAAATTGAGATAGTATGCTCAGTGAGGAGTATTTGTTCCTTGAAAGCAAGTAACCTTTGGGATGGGTTGGTGTATTGGTTTTATAATGAGGAAAATTTTGAGCAAAGTTCATTGGAAGAGACTGATCTGCCATTATCATTGGCCAAGCACCAGGCATTAATATGACTTACCAGCTGCATGGTACCACCAGGAGTACAAAAAAGTACAAGGAGTACCACAGAACACAAGGAGTAAAACAGAATTTGGCCAGAATGTCTTCATTGCACTCCACTCTCCATTCATTCATCAGCTGCACAGCACCATCATATCACCCCCTCCTCAGGGAATCCCACAAAGTTTGGTCATAGTGTCTCTGTTCCCCTTTCATGAGCAACTTTTTCACATGGTGTTACCTGATTATTCACTTCCAAAGGAGAATGAGCCATTTAAAACCTTCACTTGTTGAATTTTGTCCTTTACTAGGAATTTTGTCTTTCAGACAATGCATTTTATTTTGACTTGCCAGTTAAACCCGTGTTATTGGTTAAGTATTTGGCACTGTCCTTAATTACCTCACATTTGCTTTTCCTAACTTGCCTTGCATATTCCTTTGCCTAGACTCCAATTATTTCTTACTTCACTCATTTTCTTGTTCTCTTTGATTCTCATTTTCCATTGTGTGAGTGCAACCACCTACCAGTTGGTATAAAATAATGTAAACATTGACTTGGATTATTGATATGACTTGAAGGCTGATCCCACCTTTAATGAACTTGGAATAAGTGCTGCATAATTTAGACTAATGCATCTCACAAACATAGGCTATGAGTAGGCGTCTGCCTCTCAGAAACACCTGCAGTACAATCGATTGATGATATATGCGCAGATGCTCATCACTCATCCCTTTTCCATAACAGTTTTTTTTTTCCCTTTCCTCTCTTTCTCATCCATCAAACACGAGACTAGACAGACTTTTGCTGCGCAGTCCTTGGCTTTCCCTGCTTAATCAGTTCTTTCACAAGTCCTTGGACAACTTAGTTTTTCAGAGGCACCGATTGCTTAGCCTTCAGTTGCATTCAGAGAAATATAATTTAGTCTACATATATCTATGACTATATTTATGGTTTTTGTGTCTTTTCCCTTTTTTCCTATAAGTCTTCTTACATTTTATCTACAATCTGTTCTATTCCAAGCTTAGAGTGGCAATGGCGGGAGTGATCACTGAAAAACTGACCAATGGGTAAGGCCTGCGGGAACGACAGCCTTTACTGTGTTCTGCTCACTTCGTATTATGCTGTTTTTAGTAGAATAGTGGAATGGTACTTGGTTGTAGCCCAAGAATTAAAATTCTGGAGGCACCAGTCAGAAAAGGCCCCTGTCCAATTTCCTATTTACATATGGTGTCATAATATCTTGTCATTAACATCTAGATCTGAGTAAAAGGTAGGTCTTTCATGCAAACTTCTTCTAAGATATATTTTTTTCAGACAAAAATAATTATAGACAGAATATTGTCAAATGGTGTCAAAGTTACTTGAGAATCTGTGTGTATTCTCTTATTTCTGAAAAGCATCCTGAGTTACTAGAGGGAAATGCTTGAGGGCAAGACTGCTTGCTTCAAAAAATAGATTCCCATCATAAATTTCTCCAGTTCACGTAAGGCAATATCTTTAACCTTAGTATTCCACATCCCAGTATATTGCCTATCAAAAGTGGAAGGAGAGAGACTCCTATAGCTCTGATCTAAAAAAATGAATTAATAAAAGTAAAAAAAAAATGAAATGCTTCATAAAATGTTTTAGCTTAAAAATATACATATATAATGAATTCTAGTAAAAATTGTAATTAAAGGATAAAGGACTCCCAACAGCAATGGATGGGTTTCAAGGTGCTGTAGTATTGATTACCTGTAAGTATATATACTACCTGATAAGAATTTTGGTTTCCTGTCTGGACCTTGCAAATGAACTGCTAAAACATAACATATTTCTTATAAACTCCTGTTACTATTACTGGTTCTCTTCAAATAAAACTCCCAGTGAGACATGTAAAATTTCTTCTAGTATTTACATGGAATTGATCTTTTAAAATAAGCTTGAATGAAGGTATGATTTGTCTAATTATCATGCTAATGTAGATTAAAAAAATCTTGTTGATAATAGAAAAGTTTTCTTTAGCTCATGCTTTTTTGTTCGTGGTCATTTCCTAATACTTTTCTAAATTGCCTGTTTAATTTGACCTTACACCAGTGCAAAAAGTTTTGCCTTTTTTCCTCCTTTCCTTCAGTGCTTTCCTCTGCTTATATCCTTTGCTTGGCTGCCCACCTTCACAATGTTTTCTGCAGAGTCAGTGTTGTCAGAATCTGATAAATTAGGGCTTCTTTTTGGAACATATTCCATACCTGCTAAATCCCTAATCCATCTACTTATGACAGTGATTCTTGACAGCACTGTTGCACTGGTGTTTCTGTCAATATTAAGTATACTGTAGACTGCAGAATTTCACTGCTTTACAGTCTTTGCTATTTTATGACTATTTTCTGAACATCTTAGAAGAGACTTGAGTGATCCCTAAATTGTGAAGTTTGATTTAAAAAAAAAAAAAAACAATTGGAAGTATATTGCATTAATTGCATATTGATGGTGTTTCAACTCAGTTTGAACGCTGATATAGCATAAAGTGTCTCCAGTGACAACTATCTTTAAAAAGGAAATTTCCATAGATTTTTCTGTAAAATTCCATAAGATTACAAACCTTAGAGTTGTAAATGAAATGGTCATAACAATCTATGAATTAATATGTTAATTTTATATTTTATGAAGGGTATTTTTTCTTATTTAACTTAATACTATTGACTTTGTAAGTAAAAGTGAAAGAAAAATTTATAATGTAAATCAGAAGTCATGAATATATACAATCATCATTACAAAGAACAACATTTTCTGTCAAGCTTACTAGTTTTAAGCATTCATAATATAAAATATGTATTTCATCTCAAATTCAGAATAGATTGATATTTACATAATTTATATGTATTTAAACTGACATAATTTTAAACTGACGTATCGCCATAGTGCAGTAAAATTGCTTTTTGATTGTTACTGCTTAAAGAAAGAAACCTATGTAAATAAGTTAAATTGGAATCATAAATTCCTATATCAAAAACCTTTTACTGCATCAGTGTCCATTTTAGTTTTGTTATGGTTAACATATCATTTGCCAATAGTCCAAAAGTAGTGAAACTCTGCTTCTGTTTCAATTCACAGAGGAGTGGAGAGCTGAAAATAAAGTATGTCTCTTCAATAGTAAATACTGGGTGATGGGCATTAGACTAAATTCAGTATAGTCCAAGTGTCTGAGACTCCACAGAAGCAGTATACTTGGAAAAAGCTTAGTACTTTCTGAAATAAGTAGCTCCATAACTACTTTATGTTATTGTCTAAAAACCAACCAACCAATCAACCAACCAAAATAACACCACCACCACAAAACAAACATATAAACAAAACATTTTTATTTTTAATGGAGTAATGTGATGATGGTCTGTGTTTCTGTCTGTGAATACAAGGAGGAAGAAAAATGTAGATAATATCATTGAAGAACTTTTGGGGAGATATTAGAAAATGTTTTTCATTTTATTTGCTCCAAATATTTATAATGATTTTTCATCTCTTCAAGAAGTTTTTATTCTGTGATATGCATGTGATTCTCAAGAATATTACCAAATGCTTCATAAGTCAATGCTTCATTATTCTATTAGAAATTAATCATTATTAAATATTAAGTGCAATTTTTTCATTTATTTTGAAAATATTTTGAAGAAAAATACTGCAAACACTTCCCTGTTTGTATATTTTCATGTTTTTCTGTACTGCATAATTACAAAACATTCTACTTTAGTAAAATATAATCTATAACTTGTAATTCATATGGTGAAGGTGTATTTGCACATCCATAACTACAGAGTTTAACCTTATCTTTTACCTTTTTTTTTTTACACCGAAGCTTTTAGAGTATAGTAAGAAAGCTCCTGTAATTTCACCCCCCGACTAAAGGAAATTGTCCATGCCTATCAGAGAGATTGATCTGATGGATCTCTATTCTTGTCTCCTGTCATGTCTGGATCACTGCCTCCTTTCTCCTCCAGAATGCTCTCAGATTATTTATTATGCTGTAAAAATCACATGAATCAGTTTAATGTGTGAAAATAATTCCTCTACCTCTCTTCCCATTGCTCTTTAAAAAATAAGGGTTTTTTGTTGTTGTTGTTCTCAGGGTGAAAGTTATTGGGACTTTCAAGAGCATGAAAAGGTTTGTGTTAGTTTTCTTTGGGCAATCATGCATTTTTTTGCTGACTTACTGTCTTTCCAAGGAAATGAGGACAACTCTTATGTACTTGAGTTTGCAGGAAGATGTAAAGCCATCCTTGGGGATGTTGAAGGACTGGCAGCATCCATGTAGAACACAGGTGAAAGATGGAGATTTTTATTTTTGTGAAAGAATTGAAAGTATATTGACATTTTGGAAATGTTGTTCTTGGGCAGTTATATTATTTACAGACATCCCATAGAGATATCATCCAGATGAGAAAGAACATAAATGCAACAGGAATATGAAGTTAAACTAGCAGACATTTTAATGCAGAAGACACATTTTGCAATAATTTGACTGTCCTGCAAGAATCCACTTTGAGTCTAAACAAACAAATACATAAGATTAAATAATCTTAGGTTGAATTTAATTCTTTAAATAAAAGATGGTAAAGGAACTTTAATAATTGTGCACTACGTTTAACTATTTGATCAAGTTACTGTAACATTTCTTTTTAAAGAAGTACTAAGTGTCTGAATTATGTACGGAAAAATGATGCCAGCATATGGTATTTTCCTGCATCCAGAAACTCATTATCAATGTGGCTGCAAACTACTGTGGGAACAATTCAGTTCTGATGCAAACGTGTGTGGAAAAATATTCAATAGTGTTTCATTTTCAGCCACTAAGTCTTGCAAAAACAAGAAAATTCAGATTAGTAAGGGATATTTAGTAATAGTCCCCCAGGGTCATCTGGATATCTGCAACTATACCTATTGGTGGGAGAGTAATGCCTTGGCTCATTAAGAGTGGATGTATGAAATGAAATAGCAGATGCTGAGGACCAGCATTGAAACCATGCATAGATAAATGGGTAAAGGGATTACTTTGGAGTTCCTTAGCTCAAATTAAATTTGAAAGCTCATCACTGTACAGAATATGAGTTGCACTTTTGGCAGTTTAATTTCATGTGAAATAAATCCACTCTCATAGCTCTATAAATGTGTCAGCAGTAAGAGGAAGACTAGGGAAAATATTAGGTGATGGAGCAGCTCATCCTGAAGAGCATCTCTAGGCATAGGAAGGAGAAGAAGGTGTTGAGGAGGAGTCAGCATGGATTCACCAAAGGGGAGATCTTGTCTGATGAACCTTATAGCCTTCTATCATAGAATCATAGAATGCATAAGGTTGGAATGGACCTTAGAGGTCATCTAGTCCAAACCCTCTGCTGACTCAGGGTCACCTAGAGCACATGGCACAGGGCTGCATCCAAGCGGGTTTTAAAGATCTCCAAAGAAAGAGACTCCACAA
>JAUBOD010000752.1:1070089-1091629 GCA_032353885.1 Nothura maculosa
TGAGGAGGAGCTTCTTTCCTGTGAGGGTGACAGAGCAGTGGAACAGGCTGCCCAGGGAGGTTGTGGAGTCTCCTTCTGTGGAGGTCTTCAAAACCCGCCTGGATGCCACCCTGTGCCAGATGCTCTAGGTGTGCCTGTTGGAGCGGGATAGTTGGACCAGATGATCTCTAGAGGTCCCTTCCAACCTTGAGGATTCTGTGATCCTATGGTTCTGACTCATGATGATTTCCTATGCAACTATATGACAACAGATTAAAGCCAATGGTAGATATTTTCTCAGATAAAATCTGATTTTTTTTCACTTATCTTTCTGAAATTTATTAATGTTACTTAACATATTATATATCTTTTTATCTGGAAAAATAACATAAGTAACTTACATTGAGAAGATTTATAGTGGATTAATCTTCACAAAGTTATGTAAAGTAAAATAGTATCACTCTAATATATTGTTCCTCACAAGTACATTTCCTTTTACAGAACATGCTAATTCTTTATTATTTAAGAAGATATTAATTTGCAATAATGGCTGAGACTCAAAGTTCAAAAAATTAAAAAAAATCAAGATAGTCTAAATTTTATTTTTTGGAAATCACAATTTACTTACTCTCATACAAATGTAGCTTTTCAACATCTTATTGCTTAATTACATTTGTAAAATTGCAAAAACCTCTTATTTGCACATCTGTCCAGGTTTTTTACTTTTCAACAACCATGCAGAGATTTTTTCACATCCAAACTTTAACCTGTTCCAAAAATTGTTCAAACTGGGATTTGTCTTTAAATCTCATTAAAATCTACCAAAAAGTTATATTTCTTTTTATATTTGTCTAACTGTTTTCTGTAATGATCTGCATATGGAAAAGAAAATGAAAAAAAGAGTGCATACTTATCAACACAGAATAGTGGATACACTATTGCTCATTTCCAGAAGCATATTTTATATTGAAAGACAGGTAGAAGTCCAAGGAACTAATTTGACAATAGAAAGTGAAAATCCTAGAAAGAAATTTCTAGAAGAAAAGAAAATTCCAGTTTATCTATTAGGACTAATAAATAAATGGTTTCACTTTTTTTTTTTTTTTTCCTGTCCTAAGATACTGTTCTGGACTCCCCAGTACAAGGAGAGTCCAGTGCAGGTTTACAAGGATGATCAGGGGCCTGGAAAATCTGCCCTATGAAGAAAAGTTGAGAAAGCTTGGCCTGTTCAACCTGAAGAAGAGAAGACTGAGACGGGACCTGATCAAAGTATGAGGTCCCGAGGAGGATGGGATCAGCATCTTTTCAGTGGTGGCCAGTGTCAGGACAAGAGGAAAGAGCCACAAACTCAAGCACCAAAAGTTCCACAGGTTAACAAAAAAAAATCTTAGCAGTGTGGAGTCTCCTTCTCTGGAGATCTTCAAAACGTGTTTGGTCACAATCCTGTGCCTCATATTCTAGGTGACCCTGCATGTGCAGAGAGGTTGGACTAGATGATCTCTAAAGGTCCATTCCAACCTTAAGGATTCTATGATTCTATGATTCCTCTATGCAATAATACAGAGAGTAACAAAATGTGTAAATGTTCTCGGAAGGACTGTTGAGACATGAGTCATGAAAGTGAAATTCAGACTCCAAGCTATTATAGCACTTGACTTATTTGGGCCAGGACTTGACCAACCTTGAAAGGGCCTCAAGTATAGTGCAGCTGTTGGAGCAAGACGTGTTGGAACTTGTCTGCCGCAAGCCCTGGGAAGGATAAGATAAGGCTGGAGCATCCTGACCAAAGGGAGCTGAAGAAAGGAGTATTGTTTCAAGGATTTACATAAACTTAATCTGCTTTAGGTTTGTAGGTAAGACTTAGTTTGTTGCTAAGTACTTTTTTACAATCTGCTTGTAGCTGCTTTGGCATTTAATCAATCAAGGAGAGCCTGATTTGAAGAAGCACCCAATCCGTGTAAGACACGCTACCTTCTGATTTCTATATAAACGTGTATGTAACAACAATAAAATTGACAATTTGCTTGCATCACGCTGCGTCCCGTCTCTCAATTGTGGCAGACTTATTTTGGGAAAAAAACACGAATAATGGACCTTAACTATTTAAGGGCAGCAGCTTGAGGGTAGGAGTAACTGCCTACTTTTCAGGGACTCTATGTGTAAGAGTCTTCTGAGACTTTATATGAAAAGGATGGGAAGAATTATAGTATTAGAATTTTTCATTACTAGGAAAATATGAAAAACTTTCATGAACTGCAAAAGAATTACCTCTACACAAGTATGGGAGGAAAAATGCAGTTAATTTGAAAGCTAAGGATAAAGGCAAATTGGCTCTTTGACTCTTCCTCAGCAGGAAAGAAAATCATAATGTAGTTAAAACTACGGTATACTTTTATTCTGTCTTTTGTTATAATTAGTAATTAAGATCATAGAGCTGTGCATTGTGTTTGCAGGCTTGTCTATTTATAGATGTACATGTAGATTTGCATACATAGGCATATAGGTGTTTGTCTGTAGTATGTCATGTTCAAGAATTCTGGGGCTCTTCTTTTAATAGAAGCAGATCCCCAAAGGACGTATCATAGTTGTAAATGCCTAGCTAACTGCCTTCTCCTATCAGGACTGGAGGTTCTGTTTTTAATTATCATGAATTTATGGTTACTACTGCAGTTTATAATGTTATTGTGCTGTAGAAACTTTTGTTGAAGATGACAGCACTGCTCCCTAAATGTGCTTCAAGTTTAGATCTTGCTATGTAACAACATGACTGAGGAAGCTACTGAGCTTGATAACGCATTGCTAAGGATGATAACATCCATATTCATTTCTAAATGTAATCTACCACTGGAGAAACAGATTATGGGAGAATTTTTAAAGCAATTTAAGTAGAAATGAAGCATTATTTCAGTGACAGTAGTGCTCATGAAGGCTTTGACTGGGTTTGGACTGGAATTCCATTATCTCAGATGGTAACAAAGCTGCCGTCAGAGTGGGAAGCAGATTGCACTTTAGACCTCAGTTTGTCTGCATAAAAATATCTATGACTAACTCAAAATTATTGTGTGCTTCAGACTCATGCAAGTTCTACATTGTTAAATAATGTTAGACAAGCTTTGTGAATAATCTGCTCCAGCACTCTTCCAAAATAATCTTTTTTTTTAAGTTGAATGCTGTTGTTACTCCATAATATTTGATCGAAGCAAAGAAAAAGCTCTTGTTTGTGCTATGTTCAGTAATTGCATTTTAGCTTGATTTGTGGCATCTTTGTGATTAAATGTGCTGAAGACTTTTTGCTTGTTACTGCAAAGCTTAAATAACATTGTTCACTTGAGAAATCTTTGAGATTCTAACTAGAATCATAGAAGTATTCCAAGGCAATATGTTAGATCACTCTGATGAAATGAAACTGATCCTCAGTTCATTTGAGACATTACATTTAATTCTAAAAATACATTACTGTGTACTCTCTCAGATTTTATTGAGGACACTGATATGTCAACATCTACAGATCATAATTAATTCTAAAACTCTGGTGTAAATAGAGACAAATAAGATTAGTAATTGAAGTGAGACAGTGCAATTAACATACTGTGCTCCAGTATGTCCTGCTTCTTCCAGGAAAAAGTATCTATCGTTTAATTAACTACCTCACATACTTTTACATCTTCACAGCCTCAAGTCATAGAAAATGGTTAAGATCAATGGCCAGCATTAGGAAAAAGAGCTGCCAAACCTCAGAATCAGTAGCACTGAAAATATTAGTGACATTTTTGCAGTCTCACAGCAGGATATTCACCTATATGACCTCTGAGCCACTAGTTCATAGAGAAGAAGAAGAAAATAAAAAGATTAAATGTATGAGCTGAAGGATACCCAGTAACTTTACACTAGAAATGTAGGTCGAACAGGTCATGCTGACCTATTTTCTCACCTTTGTAGGCAGCATGACTTTTGGCTGAGTCCTCTCTTTTTCTCAAAATATATAGATGAAATTATGCAGAATTAAAATATTTTATAATACTGTAGCTTTGAATAAATCACATTGCACCTCTGTATTGTCATTTTATGTAAATCTCTGTTACATATGTAGGAACTAGTCATACTTATACATACTAGTTATATGTCTAGGTATGCCATTGTCCATAGAGTACATTGTTTCCTTCACTTCATGCTATTTTCATTCTCCCTGGGATGGATTAATATTTCTTGTGGCAGAGAATAAATAATATATATTCATATAATAAGTTTTTTTTAAAAAATATAACATTTAATGCATAAAAACCCCCTCACCTCTTACACATTCTGATAAAGTGAACCTAATATAAAAACTGATATAAAGTTTTCAAACAAGACCTAAATAATACTAATCCTGTTTTTACTAACATAAATACTAAAGAAAGGACAAATAAAAAGAAAAATAGCAATAATAAAAAATGTGGCTTATCAAGTTGGGAACAGTTTAGAGTGTTATACTTGAAGGAAGTCAGTAAATGACTCAAATAGTGAGGGAACTGGCACATAGATTTTTAGACATTGAGTTGAAAGTAGTTTTAATGTATCTATTATGTTAACATAATCTTAAGAGTAAGTGTTTGGAGACTAGTTTAACTCAGTACTTCTATTTAAAAAAAAAAAAAAAAATGAGTGGAAAGAATACTGGAGCCAAAAACATTAAGTTATTTCCAAAGGAGTGCTGAAATTCCTCATTAATAAAAATTGCTGGTAAAATTTGTAAACAAAGAAGTGGAGAACACATCATTAGAAGCAAATACAATTGCAATAAATAACTAAATAAATGATCCAAAATATTTTACTTTAAAGGCCGAAACTAAAAGTAGAAATTGGAAGACCTATGAAGTAAAAACATGAATTTCTTACATAAGTGGAGGGCTTGTCAGTAGATTCACTCAGGCACTGAATTCTGTCCTCAGTTACTCAGAGGATAATATAACTACATGAACAATTGAGACTCAGGAAAGTATTGGTGAGATTCTTCAGAAGCCTCGCAAAGTATTTATGCCTTTGTACTCAGCACTGATGAAGAGTGTCATGAAACACTGTTTTCAAATAAGAGCACCCATATAAGATATATCTACATATTAAATATATATACTCTATCTAATATCAAGGCTATCTGGTTGTTTTTTAAGTGTCCTGATCATTTTATTATTTAAAAAGAGGTAGGTGCTTGACTTTTTCATTTTAAAAAAAGAAAATTTACAGTTTAAAAGTACTTAAACTACATGTTTTTGTAATTATTAGTTATGAAGAAACCACAAATGAATATGTTATTTATGACTGAAGGCACAATGAAGTGGCCAGGATTATACCTAGGATTATACCTACACAGAAAAAGAAAATCAAGGAAGGAAAAAAAAAATGTAAATTTAATCCAATTAATATCCAAGCCAATGGCCTATAATTCCATACCACAAGCTGAAAAACAAGAAAACAAGATTATGATTAATAATTATTTTTGAGGCAGAATCGAGTCAACCTACATTTACTATTTTTATCATGCAAGAAAGTAAACCTAGGTTTTTGAATATATAATCCAGAGCAATGGGAGGAAGGAATACTCATCGTGGTTAGTGAAGGAAAAAAGAAGTCTTGTTCATATGGATTGGCTTTGCCCTTTATTTTTAAATTGGAGGAGAAAATTTTCCATTCTAAAAGGAGAAAGCCTATCAAAGCAATACAAAAAGAAATGTTTTATCTCCACTTAATAAAATCCTCATGTTTTTTTCAATATAACAGTTCAATACATTTTCATGCAATCATGAAAATGAAGAGCAGTCATTAAATAGAAGTCAAGGCTACTAAAAATAAATATTTGCAACTTACTGTTACTTATTTTAATATCATTGCAAACATTGAAACAATGAGAATCAGAACAAAAAGAAATATTAATTGTTCCCATCCAGCAAAATCAGAGATAATGTCATTGATTTATATTAGAAATATTGGAAAGAAATTTGCAAATCATAGTGCATGAATAAAATGCTGCTGTTGAATATGCTTCAAACAAACTAAAAAGAAAAAAATCAAGTATTCTTTTTTAAATGAAGCATTCTTCATAAGTTCCAGAAAAGATTTTATGTTGTTCATGAATATAAGTTTAAATAATTGTAAAATCATTAATTAATGACTAATAAAAGTAATGCCTGCTATGTTCAGGAAATAATGTCAATATCTCTTCAAAATATCTCACGAATATTGATGTATTAAAATAGGGTACTGAAAGAATCCTTCTCCAAAAGGTACTACTTAATAAGACAAAATTATGGCTAGTGGTAATATGGAAAAGCATTATGTTTTAGTCAGAGTTAGCTGTTACTGCAGGTTTTCCATGCTATCATAATTGCAGGTTTTGCAAAATGATTCTCTGACAGTGCGATGCTCATGTAAACTCATGCAAAAAAAAGTTCCTCATCCCAATCATTCTGCTGAACTTGCATCCTAGCTTGTCATCAGACCTTCTCAGTGCTAAGAACTTGTTTGGCTCCTGGGACTCTTGGCACAACCTGGCTACCATCACAGGACCTGCTCTGCTCTGCTTAGGGGCAAGGTCCACAAGGGAGAGGGGAAATTCTGTGAAGATTGCTGATTCACCACAGGCATGACACACTGCCCTAATCCCAAGGAATAGATTGAATAAGCATTTTAGAATGCTTAGAAATCTTAACAATTATCATTTTTTGGAAGAAATTTTTACTTCAGGAGACGATTTGTGATTTGTTAATCATTTGCTTTCTTTCACTATATAATATATTTAAATTACCCCTGACTTTATTAAATACTTTTGTGTGTCAGTGAATATAGCTATCACCTAGAAGAAGGATATGATTGTTTGTTTCTGACTCACTAAAAAAAGAAGTGTTTATTCTTCCCATGGAACTAGAAGTGAACTATATTATATTCAATTTAGTTAATTGATATTTAAGTTAGATGGTAAAAATGGATTTCAGATATACAAAACCTATGTCCAAAAATATACCCTATGAGATATGTATTTCAAGCCTCAAAGGAGGAGCTTCAGCACCCTAACATCTGTCCATAAATTAGGCATTAAACGTGTCTGTTAACAATGTTTAAAATAAATTTAAAAAGTTTTAAAGATCTAGAGAGTCTAGGAGTCTAGTACTTTTTCCTGCAGTTACTTAGGCTGCTTTTCCATTTCCTGTGATCACATTAACATGCAGCTGAATGCTCCCAAATAAGCCTGGAAAATGATCAGAAGCGACAATTAAATGAACTGACAGATTTCATCTGTGAGGTTATTTGCAATTTCCCTTTCTCTCATTCATCTGAATTTATCTAATTTTCAAGATAGAAGGATTATTCTTCTTTGGAAAATTTGGTCCTAAAAAACATGTAAGACACTTCTTCAGAAGCTCCATTGATTCAACTAGAGCCAATCTCTTTTGGTGATTCTCCATTTATTGTATTATTTATTTATTTTTAATTATTCTCCATTTTAAGAAGGTAGTGGAGAGTTATCCATATTTAAATAGGTAATCCTTTTGTATGTATTTCCCATTGCAAGAATACTTTCAGAAGCATTCATTGCTTATATTGCTAGTCTTATAAGAAATATAGTCATCCCATTCATGTGCAAACATGTTGATTTGTCTTTAAACTTCAAAGACTTTTGTGTCAAGATAACATACTGAATAGAAAACTTGGAGAAAAAAAAAAGAAAACTGGGCTTATCTAAGACTGGGCTTTTTGTATTCACAAATGCTAAATTCAACCTAAAGAAGTCTAGTTTCCCCAGGATCTTTCTTCAATCAATGAAGGACAGAATCATTTGAAGGGAAAATCATCTGTTCCGGATATCTAACAAAACAGCTGTATTATTATTTGTTCTGATTTTTATTTGATTTTAACCTCAATAAGATCAATAGATCTGTCCTTCATTTTCACTGATGAGAGAGGACAATGGAACTGCTCATGCTACAGTGACATGTCCCAGTATTTTCCACTCAGAGTGTACACAGTGTTCATAAGCATTATTCTTTTCTCAGTGATAATCGTCTCTGTGTAATGTAATAAATATTTTTTTTTCTTTTTTGACCTCCACATGGAAAATGAATCTGCTAAGACAAGATGAATAATTTCTTCCAGTTCCATATACTGGTCTTCTCAAATGTCTTTCCCTCTCAGTCATTTTCCTTACAATTATATATAATTAAATTATTCAATTATAATGTATAATTATAATATCAGACTGATATCAGAATATCAGAATAATATCAGAAGGTTACTGTTGCAGTTCTGCCCAGTAGTGTGATTTTTTGTTTTCTTGGTGTTGCAGTTTGAAAGCAGAGAGGTGGGAGGGGAAGATATAAAATATTGTGGTAGTTATAGGCACTATGCTGGCAGTATCAGATTCACAAACAGTCTGTCAACTGCCTTCCAAACAAGCAGGTGATTTTATGATTAGCATGATTTATTCAAATGAAGTATTTACAAGGTTTTGAATGTCAGTACTGGAAATTCTCTATTAGAGTGTAGAATTTTTAGCTAGCTCTGGTGTACAAATGTGCAGTCATCACTCATCCTAGAAGATAGGAGAGAGCTGTCAGTCTTGAGGAGACTTCCTCTCTCTTTCTTTCCTCCTTAGTTCACCTTTTATATATATGTATATATATTACATTTAGGTGCAGCTTGAGTGACTGTAGTCATACTTAATATTGTTATTGATTAGTGAAAAAGTGTCTCACTTTCCTTTAAAGGTATAGTCAATCGAAAATCTAGAGTGCATCTTCAGTGAGGAATGGTTGAACCTCGGAGGCGGATAATTTTTGGGATGGAGATGTGGTTTGACATTATATTGAGCTTATAATGAGCAAACTTCAAACAAAGTTCATCCAAAAGGAGTGATCTGCCACTGTTAGTAGCTCAGCACTGGACATCATCTCAGGTATCTCCCATTTTGCAATTACTGTGCAGCTTAGCAGTTATCCAGCACAGGGTGTACAAGAGACTTTGACTGCTCCACCCTCTGTTAGTCCTCTTTGCAGCTGTGAGGAGGGCAGACTGTGCTGTCTAGGGAACTGTGGAGAAGCAGAATCCCTGCGTACCAACCATCCTAGAAGTGGTAACTGTGTCTCACCCAAGCAAACTTCTGTAACACCAAAACATTTTTTAGGCTCTAGTTTTTCTCTAAGTTCCCCCTTTTCAAGCAATTCTTCTACATTTGACTCACACAGGACACTAATATTTTTTAAGGTATATATGGGATATACAAGGGTGCAGGAGTGACTATGGGACCACAAAGTGCACTAGAGTTTGGAGTCTGGCAGTGAGTTGACACTGAATGTAGACTTTTTTCCTCAGATTTTACCTCACTGCAAAAATTACACTTCATAGCAAATCAAAGTGTTCATGTGTTGCCAAAAATGAGAGTAAAGAGTGCAGAACAGAAGAAGAGTCCAAAAGCAATAGCTAAGCTAACATGATATTTTATGAAAATGATCCACAACATCAGGAGAAACTGGAGTCGGGTAACTATTCTCTTAACCTCTTATCAAGTGAGAGTTAATTAAATATGAAACTTTTTCTCTATAAAGAGCAACCACAGATTGAATTAAATCTGTCAATAAGGATGAAATTCCTTACTTAAAAGAGGATGTAATCTATGGAAAAATAAAACAGGAGTAGAAAAAATCCACATAATAGCCCACTTTATTTTAGAAAAGTAAATAAAAATAACTTGGCAATGTAATACTGATTTTGAAAAGCAGATTTTCCCAAAAGTGCATTTATATCTATTGTAAGTCATTGGGGGGATATATATATATTTTTTTCCCCATCTGGCAACACGGTACATGATCAGTGCCAAGTAAAGTTTCCAATTCACATAGTAGCACTGGCAGTCTGACTTGTTTCTGCTCTAATGGTCAGAGCCCTGCAGGCAATATCTTGTTGTGGTCCCGATCAGTAAGGAGCGCCTACCCGGGAGAGCTCTTAAACTGATCTTCTGTCACACCACCACATGTCACTAATGTGAGCTTTTTTATAAGATGTTGGATCAGCAGCTACACACACCAAAACTGGGAAAACTGTAATTAATTAAATTATTAAATGCAAATCACAAATTCAGTCTTATATCATGTAGAGATTTAATTCCTTTTATACTGTAATTCTTGTATGTTACTAGCTATAGATTACTTTGAAAGGCTGTTATATTACTCCTTTCCTGACAAAATTGCATTGATACAACTCTCTCTTCCTGTTTAAAATTGAGTCAATTTGTTGATTCTTATTTGTACTTAATGGTCATCCAAATAATAGGATTGAATTCAAATCCGTGTCTGAATTTTAAACTGTGTATTTTCTTCTTTGCATTTGTTTAGTTGTCATTGTTTAAAGGAGGCATAACATAATGAACTCTATCTGTTTATACTATCTATACTAGAGGTAGCTGGCAGAGAAAAAAATATTATTTTAGTGGACTATTGATTGAATAACTGTCCTTTTATACTATATCTCAATAATGTACATAAAGCAAACTAGATATTCTCTTGAATAGTGGTATGACAGATAAAGATGAGTGTGAAAGAGAAGTAAACATAAATTATTTAATTATTTTATTTTCATATTATGAGTTTATATTTACTTCAATCAATGAATGATTCTTCCTTATTGTATATAAACTACTTTTTGCCCTAGCTTATTCCAAGTCCTTTAAGGAATCTCTCATTTCTCCTGGGAGCATATTTCACACCCCACTAATCCTAGACATTTTGGGGTGCCTTACTTTCCTTTCAATTTGGCTACCTTCAGTGGTTCTACATACTTATAAAATTTCTCCTTAAACCTGAATGTACATTGTTCTTGTATGTATATACTGTTTTCATGTTAAGGCACTTCTTAAATGACTATCCCTATTTGAGTCTTAATTCCTCAATTAATCATTTTAGAGAGCTTATTAGCAACTTTTCTTTGAAATTTCTCCAAGGCTGTCATCTAAAAGAAAGAAGGCAGTATTTGGGAACTCAGTTGGTATTAGACATAAAGGTTTATATAGCACAAGATAACTTCCTGTTTCCTAAATTTTATTACTTATTTGTACATGTTTTATATACTTGTTTTATATACTATGTATACTTGTTTTTGTATATTATGTTTTATATGCTTATGTATATATTTTATACTTATTTGTATATGCATAAGAAATTCCTATTTGTGTATGTTTTAGTTTTAGATTCTCTTAATAAGACTTCTTCTTCCAATTTGTTATAGCTTTTACAGTTTTCTGAGATGAAAACTACTCCCCATCATTTGATTTGTCTCTAGTAAATCTTAATTAATTTCCAGTTGTATTTCTTATCTCTCTGTAACTGCTTATTTCTTGTAAGTGTTCCAATTCATACAATAACATGACCTATGAATACACCACCTGTATTAAGTCAGTGTCCAGGACATTTTTTTTAATAAGTATCTTAAACAAGAATGGGTCAAAGAGAAATTTTCCTTGTATCTCATCAGCAGCTGCTTAAAGTATGCAGTAATAGCTTGACATTTGACATAATATGTTTTTAATTAAAATTTTATTATAAAGTTTGTTTTATTAAAAATTCTTCTTCTGTATATTAACTTGTGATATTGTTCATATCAGATCTTTATTCTAAATAGAACTTGATTGCACAACTGAAATTAGTATATGCTACATCTTCATTCTGTCTTTATCTCTGTCAAATCAATTCTTTAAGCTCTTCAGTCACAGATATGTTATTCTTTTTATGTCTCATTCTTTTTAATATTTTTTTTTTTCTTGCTCATAGGGAAGACTTTTGGTATAGATCCGCACAACTGTTCTCTGTGGAGCTGGTTGAGATAAAAGTGTTTTTCTCCTAGAATTTTATTCAAATAACTCACTGTCATGAGGTTAATTTTGAAATATCTTAGTCTTGAATTTGTAAGAAAAGAGTTTTAATTAGACATTCCATTTTTGGATTGTATAAGAACACAAATACACTGTTTTACCTTCTTTTTGAAAAAAACAGTTTCTGAATATTTTGGAATTTATATTTATTTATTTCAGTAAATCAAATGAACTTTCTTAAATTAGTATTTTCAATTACAAACTTGCTTATTCTGAATCAGGAAAATTGTTCAAAATTTCTTTTGAAATAGGAGAAGCAATCAATAAAGCATAATATTTCCATTTATTATCCATTTTTGGGGTTTTATTTTTGGTTGTGATCTCACGGCCTGAGTCAACTTTTACTCTGTGCCTTAAAAAAATGTACTAAACCTCACCATTCATTATCCTACTTCAAAATATAATGCCATAAAATTGGGAATGTTTCTCTTGTGATATGCTGAAACAGAATAAGAATTAATAGGGAGAGATGAGAAGGAAATTATTTGGCAAGATTTTCTAAGAGTTGCTAACTTCCAAAAATATCTTGCATGTTTCAGATTCAGTGCTGTTATTATATCCATAAAGCTTGCTGCCTGATATTTTATGTTGTTTATTCAGAATATTCATTAATGTGGTAATTAGATTTATCTAGGATATTCTCATTTTTGATGCATAAATTTCTCATAACTGATATTACAGTTTTTGTGTGGGTAAATATGATGCAGATATATTTTCATCCTATTTAAAGATTTTCGAAAATGAAGTCTTCTTTCTTTTCTGGGGAAGATATTAACATCACAGATTTTCAAAGGATACTGCAGCCAACTAAGTAATTAAAAGTAAATTATTAATAGAGATTGCCAATAATCTGAGAAGCAACTCTAAAATTATCTTTGTTTTTTGTGTGTTCCAACCTTATAGATTCTGTGATTCTGTGATTCTGTGTGTAAATTTCCATTTCAATAAGAGTCTACTCTGACATTTAAGAACATATTTGAAATTTACAATTGCTTTTTCAGACTTCTGTCTTTGCTGTTCTGTGTTTTTAAATTTTCTATTTGCAGAGACTTTTCTTATATATCCTGCTAATGATTTTTTTTAATGCACTTAATCTGAATGTACATTAATAAAATAATAAGAAATTTTAATTTCTTGAGTTTTTGTTTCTGAGACCTCTGTGCTTAAACTTGTCTTCAGATATATAAAAATATTTGTCGGTAAAGTGTTAAATTACTTTCTGAATAGTTTGTTTTATATAGCAAAATTATTTGGAAAGTATATATTATACAGTGATATAATTTCAAATATATGCAAACCTGCAGCCCATAGAGATATTTTTATAAATCAGTTGTGTATGACCATGTGTGTATGCAGATCTATGATTTTATGTAGGTTTCTACTTTGTTTTCCTGTGAGTGCTAAAATTTGGGAAGTCAGAGTAAACCCACAAAGCGAAGGACATAAGCATTTTAATGTGGAGTCAAGACTGATTAAGTTCGATAACAAAAAGAGCAAACAAAAATCTTTTAGAAATAGTAGTGTAGGTAACTTTTACCAATACTTAGCAAGATATATTTATTTCTTCGAGTCCCTATCATCTTCTAACACCTATCAATTTTTCCCAGCCGTGTTACAGAGCAAATGTATTATTCTGCTTAATAAAAATGCTATAGGCAGTTTTTTTTTAGCCTGTTCACATCAAAAACAAGAAACAAATTATTTTTACCATATTTTTCTATAGATGTGCAATCTTTGTGCTTTTTGCAATAATAAACTTCTGCTATGTAATGCCAAGCAACTTTAAGAGAGTAAAACGTATATCTTTTACTTCTCATTATTTTGTGCATCTAGTTTTTCATTTGCCTTAGATAAACCTGGAGATTTTTGTGTTGCTTTGCAGAATTCTCTTTCTGCATTTGCAACTTTAGATAGCATCTCATATGGTTTGTATTTCTCCTTTCTACACAAAGGCAATATGCAGTAGGCTCCATAGCTGATGAAATCCATCAATCGCTGACATGTTCACTGTCCTGTGCAGTGCTCATATTTCATTTCAGGTAAAATTTTTATTTTAGTTAACACTTGTTTACACATTTTTCTTGTTTGAACTGCTGATGCTGAGGTAAATAAGATGACAGTACCACATGTGTGTTTTCTCAAGGAATGGTACGAATTTAGTACATATGCAGGCCCAAAGTAATGTATTGCACCTACATTTTCAAAGTAGTTCAACAAATCAGATATAGCAGAGCACTGCACATAGATCCCTCCAGAAGGGACTAGTGAAGAGGATCTACCTGGGGCTTCAGAGGTCTTACTGAGCTGGCTATGGTGATTGTGTGAGTAAATGTGGCCCCTGGTCTTGCTGAAGCAACAGCTGCCCCAGGGCATTAGAGGCAGCCACCCAGATCTGGGAACTGACCAGTGCCTGATTATTCTCCTAAAAGTGAGTCCTCATCCACCCCGTTCATGGTGTGTGACCTTCCTGCCACTTACAGAGCAAGTAAAGGGCTGTGACATTTGATGAGGAGGAGCAAATTCTTGCAGGGAAACACTGGGACCAGCTGGGACAGTAGAAATGTGGTTTGAACACTTTCAGTGGTTACCTCAAATCAATGATTACCTGAAGTCCAGTTGGCTAAGGGATATTAATGATGTTCCTCCAGGATCAATAATGGAGCCAAAAGACTTTGCCTTTTCTATCTTTCTCAGGTAGAAATATGTGAAATCATCTAATTGATTTAAAACAAAGTTAGGAAAAGCAATTTTATCTTGATCTGAGAATTTCTGTAAGGAATCTGTAAGGGTACAAGAATGTATTACTCATATAAATCACAGGAAATCTAGGTTCAAGCTGAAACTAGAAGTTGATTTACATCTATACTGGTATTGACGAATACTGTTTCTTATATAAAATAAATCTTTCAGTATGCCATTATATATATTTCTAGAAGTACTCAAGTACTCAAGTAATCTTTGTTAAGATAAAAAAAAAATAGTATTCCAGTAATTGCATAGGAAACTAAAAGAGGCTTGTTCTGTCTTCCTTTATTGTATTCCTAGTAGGTTAATCTCTGTCTAAAGATGGCAAGGTTATCTTTCATCCTTGGAGGTCAAATACTCATTATTAAATGCATGGTCCACAGGATACTAGATTTGCCATATAACTCTAATGATCTGAATAAAAGAAATCTTTTGGCCGTGAGCTGGAGGTGAGCAGTAGAAGCAATATGTTTTACTATTTTACATTCTGTGGACATATCTGTTACTATTCCCAGGACTTCAGAATGATCCAATAACAACTTAATATTCTCTATATTAAAAAGTTATCACCATTGACAAAGAACGAAATATCTTCTGTATATATAACTATATAAAAGATTAAAAATATTATGTAAAGTAAAAGGATCCTAGAACATTTTTATATACTTGATACCTTAAATTGCATATTTTCAAACTAGTGAAATTGATACATTTTGTATTATTATCACTTAGTATGTGGTAAGAAAAGACAGATACTGGAGATATATGCCAGGTGAGCGTTAACTCAGCTTAACATGCTGGTAGCTGTTAGCAGTAGACAACATTTAGAACAGTATAGCAACATCTGACAATATATAATTAAAAGTTCCATAGTCAAAGAAAATTTGTCAATTATTTTTTCAATGTAGGAATAACTTTCATATTCCAAATCAAACATATCTTACTTGCATTTAAGGTATTCTTTGGCTTAAACATTCCAAAACTTTACTTATGTTAAAAGCTCCTGTTAAGTAGGTCCTTTCTAAGACTAATCTAAAATAGTCCTCTACATTAGGTTGCTTACAGGGATAAATCTGTGCCCCTTCTCTGTCCTGTAGTATTAGATTTGGTTCTGTTGCTGCCATTGAACCCTTAACTGCACTGTGCAGATGACATATATCACTTCCCAGAAGTATGATTTGCTCTGGCATATTCTACTCCAAAATCCTTTTAACATGTCACTCACACAGCAATAAAAATAGATTCTTTTGTGTCCATGGGTTTCATTGCTTTAGGATAGAAGAAAAAATAAACTATTTGCCTCTCCAAGCACATATAAAATTTAGGAAGAATGGATATATTTGCAAATCTTTTTGAAGAACAAGAGATTAAATAGGACTGGACAGCTTCTCCCTAAGATGTTGTGATCTAGTAGGTTTTCTCTTCACATTCTGAAAAAAAAGAAAATCTCTAAGTTTATTACTGGAAGATTGCGTTATATTTCAGACTATATTTGGGGAAAATTGCTTTACTTTAGATTTTCATCAGTTAGCTTTTACCTCTGTTAAGACATTTTTCAGTACTACCTCTTTCATTTCTTTGGCATATTTTTCATTAAAATATAGATTTCTTTGTACACAGATTTGTAAACTGTGTAAACTTGATGCAAAACATGAGGTTACATTTGCACTTACTTAGGTTATGCCTAAGAGAAACTATTTAGTAACACTGATGCAGAGCGGAGCAGAAGTCTGAGAGTCCTTGACATGTTACTCACCTGCAGAAACTCACTATGAAGCACAGACAGGCTTAGACTATGACCTTATAACTAAACACATATTCCCTGGCTCAGAAGCCTGTCCTTTCAAAGTCTGAACCCTCATAGGCTGCAATAGCTACATAAAATGAATTGTTGCAATAGAAGATCCCTAAAATTTACAGTAGGCAGAGAAAGATAGTTTATTACTGATGACTATGTAATGTGTATCTCATATTAGCTCACAGAGAAAGTTTGTATACCCAAAGATCATGAACTATGTAATGTCAAGTCCATTTATGTCTTACATAATATTTAATATGAATTTTGTAACTCACATGAAAGAACAGCAATCAAATGCCAGAATAGGCAAAACAAGGATAAACTTTTAAGTGCCTAAGAGTCCATATTAGAACATTTTTCCTACAACAAAATCCAAAGGTGGGGGAAACTTAAAAGGATGTAGCTCTTGCCTGCCAAAAATAGTTTCACTTTCTTCAGGTGTAATGGGCACAAAATAGAAGCTGGGAATGTAATTTGACATTGCAGCTGAGCCAGTGTTCCAGATAGCCCCATTTCCCCTCCTGCAGTTCTTCTCAAAATCTTCTACCACTTTCTCCAGTCTCTATCTATTAGCAATTATCATGAAGTAAGCTGGTTCAGAAAGAAATACAAAGTAAAATTAACCCTAGGCATAATTTTTTGACATTTTAGTTTCCTAAACTAGCTCATTGCAGACTCTGATGAGTAAACACCACTACTAGTGGAGTATTACAGCATCACAGAATCACAGAATTGTTAAGGTCGAAAGGGACCTCTAGAGATCATGTAGTCCAACTTTCCGTTCAAGCATACACCTGGAGCATGTGGCACAGGCTGGCATCCAGGCAGATTTTGAAGACCTCCAGAGAAGGAAACTCCTTGGGCATCTTGTTACCTCACAGGAAAGAAGTTCTTCCTCACATGGAGATGGAACTTCCTGTGTTGCAACTTACACCCATTACTCCTTGTTCTGTCACTGGCCACACTGGCCACCACTGAGAAGAGCTTGGCCCCCTCTTCCTTATGTATTTATACATGTTAATAAGATCACCTCTTAGCCTTCTCTTCTCCAAGCTGAACAGTCCCAATTTACTCAGTCTCTCCTCATATGAGAGATGCTCTAGTCCCTTAATTATCTTTGTTGCTCTCCACTGGACCCTCTACATCCCCCTTACACTGGGGAGCCCATAACTGCACACAATACTCCAGGTGTGGCCTCATTAGAGCTGAGTAGAGGGGCAGGATCACCTCTCTTGGCTTGCTGGCAACATTACTCCTAATGCAGGCCAGGATCCCATTGGCCTTCTTGGCCACGGTAGGTAGGTAGAGAGGGGATAGTAATTCTCTTATGACTACAGACAAATTATTTTAAAGAGTATTTGCAATAATCTGAAACTTATTTTAAAAACTCAATCATCTTTCTTCTCAAGATCTTTTGTACTTCAAAGAATATTTCATTATAATGAGAAGATTGAATTGTCCCATAGGGATTAATATTTTAATAGCCATAAAGCTTTTCTTATGTGATAATTACTTTTCAAATTATGAATTATGTTTTAAGCATGTGGGCAGAATACTTTGATTTTCTTGTTCAAATGTAAACACTCTCACTGGATAGCTCTGAATTCCATAATTTGATGAATATACATGAGGCTTGACATCTGTCATGTTGTGCATATTTATGATCTTATATTAGAGTTCTTGAGAGAGGTCAGATAGTTAAATAAGGCCTTATTACTTTGTAGTTTAGTTTTTAATGTTCTTGAATTTGTAATACACCTGCTTGCCAGGTAAATGAATCACTACTGTGGGCCTGATAGGGTCCATCCTGCTTCATTTCACAAGAAGAAATAGAATTTCATAAAATACCAAGAGAGCAACGTAAAAACTGTCACAAAGTCATGTAACATAATTACAGAATCTTTGATACTGGAAGCAACTTCTGGGAACTTTTAGGAAGTTGCTCAGGGCCATGCCCAATTTTAAATGTCTCCAAGAATGGAGACTCCACAACTTGTCTCGGTGAGTTGAAAGTTTAACCAATGTCACAGTGTTTGACCACACTCACAGTAAGAAATATTTTTACATATGGCTATGTGAAATTTTCTGTTTTTCAAGATCTGTCCTTTGCCTTTTGACCTCACACTGGGCTCAGTTCCTCCTTGTGCTGTTGCTTGGCTAGGCCTAACTGGTTTGGGTAGTGCTTTAGACAGCTGCTATTTCCTCATCCTCTAGTAAATACAATCTTATTGGTAAGATTAGGCAGAATATAACAAAAGTCTTTCATTTACACTTCCTAACACGCTGATTGTAATTATTGTGTAGTGACAATGCACTAGTGTAATTGAATTATGGGAAAGTCATGAACTTCATATTACTTCAGGACCAGGGAAGTAATTTTTTCCCCTGTACTCAGCACCTGTGAGGCTGTGTTCAGTGTTGGGTTCCTCACTATAGTAAAAACATCGAGGTGTTGGAACACGTCCAAAAGAAAAGCAACAAAGTTGGTGAGGGTGCTGGAGAACAGACCTTATGAGGAGCTGCTGAGGGAGCTGGGATTATTTAGTCTGGAGAAGTCTGGAGAGGAAGAGACTCAGGGGAGACATTATTGCTCTCTACCACTATCTAAAAGGAGGTTGTAGTGAGGCAGAGGTTGATATCTTCTGCAAAATAATTACTGATAGGTCAAGAGGAAATGGCCTCAAGTTGTGCTAGGCAAATTAGACATTAGTAAGAATTTCTACATGGAAAGAGAGCATTGGAATAGGCTGCCCAGGGAAGTGGTGGAGTCATCATCCCTGGCAGTGTTCAAGAAACATGCAGATGAGGCACTTAGGTTTTGCAGGTTATGGTGTTGAAGGGTTTATGGTTGCACTCGATGATCTTGAAATTCTTTTCCATTCATAATGATTCTATGATTTTATGATTTTCTGATTCTCTAATATTACTGAATAAAACAGGTGCCACTAAAAACACATACTTCTGGATGCTAAAAATACCGATTTTCACTACATAGGTTAAGATATAAGGTAATTCATTCATAAATTTATTATCTGTAATTTTCAAAGAGCATTAACATTATCTTAAAATGGCTGTAGTTATTGTTTATATTGTAATAACAGTTGTGGATCATAAAATTACTACTATGCAAAGAAATGTACAGAGACAGAACTAAAAAAATGAACTTTGCTGTGAGGAGATCAGTATGTAAGAGCATAATTCTGTTTCTGTATGTTTGAAGATTACATTTCCAGCAACCTTCCACATCATTAGTTGTAGCACCTAATTATGCTGAAAATTAAACAATAAGAAATATTTCTGCTCACTAGAACTCACTTGACTGTACTTTTATGCATTCCCAGATGTGCATTTATTTACTTTACAATCATTTTACTACAAACTTTAAAATCATATTTGAGTTTTATCAAAGGTGAGTGTTCTTTGTTCAGTATTTTTTTTCTGAAGTACAACAGCATCACAGAACTTGTTTGATGATCTCAAAAGTCTTTTACAGCCATAATGATTCTGTGATTCAGCATGTCAACATTTCAGTGTATTCCTAGTAGGCAAAATGTTTAAATTTATGGCAAATATCCATATTTTCCACATCTGACTTTTACTAGAAAATGTTGAGAGTTTGAAGCTTGCTTTGTGAGTAACTTGCTACAAAGCAAAATTATATTTCACATTATTTTATATAAAAGAAAATAATATTTGATTCAATTAAATTTATCTTTTAAGTTTTTTCCCCCATGTGTTTTTTCCCCATGATTTTAGTAATGACTGCTTCAGTAATGAAATACTCCAATACGTATGGCACAAATATATGTGAAAAATAGTTTAAATGTAAATATTAATTACTCATTACAAAAAAACCTTAAATTTCTATAAAAAGGAAAAGTCTTTTTAAAAGCATTCTAAATTTAACACAATTTTTAGGAGTCCTTTTATGTACATTATAATTTTTGCTCTTCATAAATTTTCCTCATAAATTTCATAGGCTGGCTGAAGAAAACTTACTGTTTTCTGACAAAATCTTTATTTTTTTTTTGTAAAGCCTCGTGATAGTAATTTAACTTTGGATATGTAAAGCTAGAATACCTAGAATATGCATTGAAGTTACAAAACAATATAATGCATAAGGTCATAGTCAGAAGTATTTGTTAGAAAATACATGAGCTGAGTTTCAATAAACAGTTCAGTTAAAATCCAATGCCATAGTTTTCTGTCAGGAAAATTAATTATACTCTATTTTTGGTCACATTTTTACAAAGCTTACCAATGTTTTCATCTTTAAAATGTTACATCTTTGCCCATTTATATCATTTAAGAGTCTGTGGTCCCATTACTCATCCAAAGACGAATAATAGCATAGCTGTCAGCATTATTAAGTATTGCTCTAAATTGCTGCATAGAGCTTGACTATGTATCATCAAAATTCCTCTCCCTTCTGTAAAATCAGCAATGCATTGCTTTGGAAAAAAACAAACAAACAAACAAACAAAAAAACACAGAATAAGAGAAGGAGCAAGAGAGATAAAAAGCAGATGAGAATGAGATAATATGAGACACAGGGAGAATGAGAAAGAAAGAGGGAGAATAAAGGAGAAAGGGAGAGAAAGAAAGAGAATGAGGAAAGAGAGGGAAAGAAGGATAGAAACAGAGGGAAATAAAAAGGGAGAGGAAGATATGGAGAGAGAGATAGACAGATAAATACCTTTCCAAGACGTCCCCTTTCTTGTATTTTGCAAGATTTTTAATGACAGAAAGACTTTGGGAGAAAAGACTACACATCCATTAAACTTCAAATGTGTTTTAAAGATGTCAGTGCTAAATCGAGTGCATAAAGGATTGTTTACAGCTTGGATGAAAATGATAAAGATTAATGTCCACAGTGATGAGGTTAGAGTGACTTAAAATGAAGAGCATAAGTAAACACATACTAAAATGTGAGGTGGAGGGTTTTTTTTTTTTGTATTTTTTTTAGTAGTCAATTTTTGCTAAGAGTAGCAAAATCTCAGTACTTTACTAGTAAAATTTTAGTATTTACTTCATAGAATCATAGAATACTTAAGGTTGGAAAGGACCTTAGAGGTCATCTAGTCCAACCCCCCTGCACACGCAGGGTCACCTAGAGCACATGGCA
>JAUBOD010000752.1:1093053-1113134 GCA_032353885.1 Nothura maculosa
GTGAGGGACAGTGTCAAAAGCCTTGCTGAAGTCCAGGCAGACGACATCCACTGCTCTGCCCTCATCCATCCAGCTAGTCACTCCATCATAAAAGGCGATCAGGTTAGTGAAGCATGACTTCCCCTTGGCGAATCCATGCTGGCTACTCCTGAGCACCTTCATCTCCTCCATGTGTCTGGAGACAGCAGCCAGGATGAGTTGTTCCATCACTTTTCCGGGGATGGAGGTGAGGCTCACCGGCCTGTAGTTGCCCGGGACCTCCTTCTTGCCTTTTTTAAAGACCGGAGTGACGTTGGCTTTCTTCCAGTCCTCCGGCACCTCCCCCATTCTCCAGGACCTTTCAAAGATGACGGCGAGTGGCTTGGCTATGACATCTGCCAGTTCCCTCTACACTCTGGGGTGCATCCCATCCGGGCCCCTTGGATTTGTGGGTGTTGAGTTTCCCTGAATGCTTTCTTATCCACTCTTCCTGTACCCAGGGCAAGCCTTCATCTCTGCAGCTCTCTTCTTGTGTCCCTAGGGCCTGGGATTCTAGATGGCTGCCCCTGACAAACACAGAAGCAAAGGCAGCATTCAGCAGCTCTGCTTTCTCTGTGTTTTTCGTAACCAGGGTACCCACCCCATTCATTAGTGGACCCACGTTCTCCCTGACTTCTTTTGTTGTTAATATATGAATGACATACTAAAAAAGCTTACTGCTCAAAATATTAATCTATTTCCCTTTCCTAACCTGTGATGTAGACTAGTATAAAAGGTACTCATTAAGGAATTGCAACATTTATTTTACAGATCCTTCTAACCGTTCTAGGTTTACAAGTTTGTGCTAAGCTGCTTCTTCAACAAAGGGTCAATGTAACAGCAGATGACAGCTACTGTCAAAGATTATCTAGGCTATCACCACTGTTCTGAGTTCAGGGAGAGAAAGGTGGCTGAAACAGCTGCGCAGCAATACCCCTCACAGAGAGAATTCTGGAAGAAACATGATTTACTTAGACTTTCACTGAGAATAAATATCCATTTCTGAACAGAAACCTGCACTGCAAAATCCATTTAAGTAGTGCTATTTTATTTGCATTGCATCATGTAAAGTCTGCTATATTAGTCAGATTTTATAAAAAATAACATAATTATCAGGAAGTTAATCAAATAATTCTCTTTTGAGATATTGAAACTTTTCATTCATATTTATTTAATCTATCATAAAAATATATGACATTTAAAGATTCTTCTATATGTTTTACCAAAAAGGTACAGTACAGGTTCTGCAAAACCAATAGAAGGCTGAGTAGTATAACAGGGTGCTATAGTATGTGCTGTTACATATGACAACATTTCTTAAAACTTGTTTCTCATCATAAAAAAAAAAACTTTTCTTTATTTAAATTGAAGATGTTTTGACTAAGGAAAATAAAGTGGATATAGAACTCTCTTCCTCTTCAAATGAGGAGAGGCAGAAAGAGTTCAGCCTGTTTAATCTAGAGAAGACTCAGAGGGGATCTTTTCAGTGTGTACAAACATCTCAAGAGAGATCAGACTCTTTTTGGTGGTGCCAGCAAGAGGACAAGAAGCACAACCTCAAACTGAACAACAGCCTTAAACTGAAATACAGGAAGTTCCATCTCTATATAAGAAAGAACTTGACTGTGAGGGTGACACAAAGCCCTGGAACAGATGGCCCAGAGTGGTTGTGGAGTCTCCCTCTTTGGAGACCTTCATAACCCACCTGAACCTTGTGCCATGTGCTCTAGGTGTCCGTGCTGGAGCAGTGCGGTTGAACTAGAGGTTGGACTAGATGATCTCTGGAGGTCCCTTCCAACTTCAATAATTCTGTGATTTTGTGACCTTTCAAAATAATCTGCTTAAAATGAATGAAAACAGAAGCAGCATAAGTCCCAAAATAAGGATGGTGATAAATGCGGCCGAGTCCAGTTGGCGGTTTGTGGACAGTGGTGTCCCCCAGGGGTCAGTACTGGGCCCAACTTGTTCATTAATGGCTTGGACGAGAGAACTGAGTGCACCCTGAGCAAGTTTGCAGATGATACCAAGCTGGGTGGAATGGCCAACACTCTGGAGGGCCATGCTGCCATGCAAAGGGACCTGGACAGGCTGGAGAGTTGGGCAGAGAGGAACCTCATGAGGTTCAATAAGGACAAGTGTAGGGTCCTGCACCTGGGGAGGAGCAACCCCAGGCATCAGAATGGATTAAAGGTCAACCTGCTGGAGAGCAGCTCCCCAGAGAAGCACCTGGGAGTCCTGGTTGACACCAAGTTAAGCATGAGTCAGCAGTGTGCCCTCATGGCCAAGAAGGCCAATGGGATCCTGGCCTGCATCATGAGAAGTGTTGCCAGCAGGTCAAGGGAGGTGATCCTGCCTCTCTACTCAGCTCTAATAAGGCTGCACTTGGAATATTGTGTGCAGTTCTGGGCTCCCCAGTATAAGAGGGACGTTGAGATCCTAGATCCTAGGTCCAGCGGAGTGAAACAAAGATGAGGACTGAAACATCTCTTGTATGAGGAGAGATTGAGTGAGTTGGGCTTGTTTAGCTTGGAGAAAAGAAGGCTGAGATTGGATATGATTAATGTGTATAAATACATCAAGGGGGAATGTAGGGAAGAAGGGACCAAGCTCTTCTCATTGGTGGCCAGTAACAGGACAAGGGGTAATGGCTGCAAGCTGCAACACAGGAAGCTGCATCTCTATGTGAGGAAGAACTTCTTTCCTGTGAGGGTCACAGTGCACTAGAACAAGGTGCCCAGGGAGGTTGTGGAGTCTCCTTCTCTGGAGGTCTTCAAAACCCTCTTGGATGCCACTCTATGCCACATGTTCTAGGTGTCCCAACTTGAGCAAGGAAGTTGGACCAGGTGATCTCTAGAGGTCCCTTCCAACCTTAACCATTCTGTGATTCTGTGATTTTAATGTCTTAAAATATGATGAAGTTGCACTCTAGAAAGTAAATAGATAAGCAAACAAACAGTTAAAGAATGTTTCTTTGCCCAATTCTGATATCTGAAATTGTGAGGTAGACTTCAAAGATGTCAGTAACTCAGAAACCCTGAATTGTGAATTAAATGATGACTTTCTAGTAAATCTCATTGTTGATGTTCCTTTAGAATATATATGTCCAAAACTTATGGTAAAGCTTTTCAACAATGAAGAAGAAACCTATCTTGATAAAATTGAACAAATATTGTTTTACTTTTAAAAAATAAGCAAGAAAATTCCAATTTTAAAAAAGAAGAATATTTTCCATTCCTCTGAAAAAATATTAAAATATTTTAGATAACACTTATGTAGTAAAGTTTGCTTCTTTTTTTTCTTTATTCCTGCTTCAGTGCTGAAGTGGGATGGATATTTTCTGAGTTTTTCAGTTCAAAAATAAATGCAGCTATAATTTCTATTGGTATGAATAACTACCTCAAAAATAAATTAAATAAATAGACTGAAAAGTATTTTCAGTGGGAGTAGAGTTTGTCCCAGAACATGATGAGTGATTCAAAAATGACAAGGCAGATTGTATGACATACAAGACATCTTAAAAAATACATCAAACCAAATTCAAATTTTAAAAGAAAAAAAGTAAATGTTTTATAAAGTAGAATCTGAGATATAGTAGAACACAGAATAAATCGGGAAGAGTGGATTACTCTCACTGCATCACTTCAGGCATCTGACTCCAGGGTCCTAGTCAGTTTCATTGCTTTGGAGTGCAAGATAAGGGAGCCAGGAACTCCTTGCTGTCACGCAGCATGGTAGCACCAATCTTATGTACTCTGTGAAGAAACCCATTTATTCAGGCCAGAGAGAAGCAACATGTCCTGGCCAGCCCATGGACATGGAAACTCAAAGGACCAGAAGCCTCTAAAAGACAGAGGACTAGAAGTGTCACCAAAAACTGGGAATAAACCTCTTAACATCAGTGTAGTATTAAGATGCAGGCATTCACTTTATTGTAGCGCTAGATGCATGGGGAATAGTTCCCACCTATCATGCATGCCCTAAGGTGTGTTCGCTAACACTTTTATTTCTCTATTATGTACATATGCATTAAATTCTAGGAATGATCATATATATTTATTTTATTTCCTGGAACTAATTACAATTAGTGTGCCCTCTGTCCCTTTGGTAGATTCCCATTACCAGTCTCACTGTCACAATGCTGGATGTACCCGATCTTCAGGAAGGAATACAGCTTGCAGCTAGCTCAAGCTCTTTCCTTTCTTGGAAATTCCTTTGCTAGTTGTTCAGGTTTTATACTCTTTGTTGGGCTGAGCTACATATACACTTCCCACCCCATTGATCTGGTTTTCTTTCTTTTCTTTCATTTCTTCAGGAATTAACTCTGATAACATCGAAGACGCAGAGTCTATCACCCATATCGGAGGATCTGCAACCCTCAGGGAACCATCAAGACATGGAATGCCACAAAGTTTTGGAATGCCACAGAGATCACGGACAGGAGGAACGAACACTATAAATGTTAAGCCCCGAGAGGCAAGAAACGGGAGCCTGCGAGGGATTGTCCCCCGGCTACCCCCAGAGCTGCTATTCTCTGTACCCAGCTTACTGAATAAACGGTAGATGAGAAAATTGGCTTGTCTCGTCTATAACACAGGCATTAGTAAATTCACCTAGCTTAATAGGTGAAGATTTCTAAGAGATATAATGTCATAATTTCAGAGTTTACTGGTTGTCATAATCTTGGTTTTTGTACCACTAAAAACCATGTATCATGCAAGCTGGGTGGACTGCGTCCCAGTCTGAAGTGTTTTTTCTCCTCAACTCTTCCCTTAGAAGCACAAACTTGAAGGGGAGGAGCAAACTCCAGCTTGAATGGGGAGTTTGAGTTAGTTTATGTTCCAGGATTTCAAGCAACTTCTTGATATAGATTGCTCATGTAACTTAGAGCTAGGCACTCCTAAAGCTAACACTGTCACCATAAATTATTGGGCAGAGGGCTGTAAATTTGATTTATGGATTCCTTTCTCTAAATTTTATAGTGGAGGTTCAAGGCTTGACCACTCCATCTCTCATCTAGGACCACTCCATCTCTCATCCATGGCTCACCATGTCATGTAACAGATCGGTCCAAGTAGAGATGTGTATAAGGCAGACATGAGAGTTCTGATCATTATTTCCTCGGTCATACATTGTCTGAATGCAAGCTGCTTTTTGCATGGATTCTGATAAGCCAAGCAATCAACTAACTTTGATTATTAGTGGATAGACTCTTACTCTGAGGTCCATTCCCCCTGTCCAATGAGCAAATTGAACAGTAATTGATTATCATTTGGAAGTCCTTCATCTAAAAACACTCCTGGTCCTCAGAAATCTGATGATTCTCCTATAACAGTATTCTGTCACCACCAGAAAAAGGAATTTCTGCGAAGCCTCAGTTTTGGTTTCTCTCTCTCTTTTTTTTTTTTTTTTTTTTTTAAATTTAGTCTACAATTCTCCTAATTCTGAATCTGAATAAGAAGCAATTCCAATTGTAGTACGGAGATTCTGACCTTGGCACCCTTCATATTTTTTGGCCTTCATCAACAGTGAAACAGACAAGGTTCTGAGGATTTTTCTCCGAACTCCTTCTTGTCTTCCATTTCTGAATCTTCCCTTATGTCCAGTCTTCCCTCCAACTTCCTTAGTTCACCTTCTCTGTATATATATTTTTATTACATTTAGGTGGAGCTTAAGTGACTGTAATCATATTTGCTTTCGTTGGGCCGTCACTTTGAATAAAAGAACCCCATAGAATTCATAGGGAGTTTCCCCCCAAAAATATTTCCTTTGAAAATAAAAGTGAGAGAGCTTGATCTTATATTTTAGAAATCAATGGAGAATAAGACAAAAAAGAGCATAATCATCTGTATTCATAATATTGTCATATTTCCTGTAGCCAGGAAGTCAGATGAAGTCAGGTACTCTGAGCAATTCAAAATGGCAAAATGACACTCAGATGGTATAATCATCACTCCTCTATTTCAAGCTTTGATTATCAGAGCATTTATTAATGTTGACATTTTGCAAAGAAACATGCTGTTCATAAGTGAGAGTAGGAAGGAGGTAGTCAAATTTCTAAAATACAGAATGAAACTCTTCCTATACTTTCTTACTATCTACTGTATCTACTATCTACTGTAAGGGACTTCTGTTTCTAGTATAGATACTTCAATGTCTTATTGAGCTTTAGCAAGTCATTCTACATTTTTACTATACCTGAATATACCTGAATATATGAATATATTCCATATTTTTACTATACCTGAATAATCACATTCAGGTTTTACTATACCTGAATGTATTCAGGTATAGCAAAAATATGGAATATACATTTGTCACAGAATGAGTTGCAGGGCGGGGAATGCTGCGTGACACAATGTACTTCACTCACAATAGATTTTATTAATTTATATTATATATTTCTATTATATATTATATGTCTATATTTATATAGGTAAATATATTTTATATATAAATAATATATATTTTACACATTTACATATCTATCATGTTTATATTATATATTAACTTATATTTATTAATATTTGTATTAATATAGACAATGGTTTCATGAGATTCAACAGCAAGGTCATTTATTATTTACTGTATAGTGGTTCAAGATAATAAATGAAATTATGAAGGACTTATCAAGGACTCCTTGAGCCATGAGGTTCAGTTTGGACCCCCTTTCTTTCGAAGCTCCTTCTGAGAGGAGTCTGGGTACAGATGCATCCAATCCTAGTCCCAGCCCTGGTCAACAGTTTAAGACTAATGGATTTTGTGCAGTTACAAAGTAATGTTTACAAGTTCAAAAAGAGAGTGCATTTATCATGAATATGTTGTGGCAAGGATCTCTCAGCTATGAGCAATATCCCTGGGAGGCTTCTCTGCACAAGAGAAGATCCTGGCATGTAGCTCACTGCCTTGCAAGGAGAGATCAATGGGCTTCCAGACTGTCCTCATGTTTATGGGATAAGATGATTGACTTATAATCACTCTTTCATTGACAACTTTTGGCTGGTGTCTGCACAATTAGTCTGATCTCCCCATCTGGATGTAGCCATCAGGATTGTTATCGCTAGTTACTGTCTGAATGGGGGAAGAAATCAGGCAGACAACTAGCAGGATCAGATAATGTAACTGGTGGTTAACACCTGAATAGGGCTACCTATGATAAGTCAGGCTGAACTGGAGAAGAAGCACACCCACCACAGCATTATGAAAAAATACATAACAATAATAATAATAATAATATAAGAAACAGAAAAATAGTACATGAGAAGTGAGATTTTAAGAGGCAAACCTTGTCCAGATTTAATTATTTTAATCATCATAGACATTTCAGCTCTTCAGTGAGATATTTTAAACATTTAGAAATAAATATAAATAAAAAATCAAATAAAAATACATGAAGATGAGTGCAGATCTTTTACTAATTTATCCCTGACATACTGGAATGAAGAGACACTTGATACGAATAGGGGATCGGTTAAGAAAATCAAAGAAACTACTTTTTTTCAGCAAATAGTAAACTTCTGGAATTTTTTACTACACTATTTTATGGAGACAAATAGTAGAAATAAGTTTGAAAGAATTAGACAAAATATGGAAAACAGATATCAAAAACAACAGGAAAGAATAATCTCTCTATTGTGCCCATACAAAAGTGAAATGACTTGAAACTAGCCAGATGTAGGTAATTTCCATATATATCAGCTTTTCAAAGCTCCACTTTTTTCACTCCCAGAGACAAAATACTAGGCTACAGGGACTTACTGGGGCAGATCTTATGTTCACAGATTGGAAAGAATAAATAAATAAAAGGAAACCAAAACCAGTTAAACCTAAGTTGAATAACTTGAAAAAAAGGAATAATCGTATTCATTTGAAGTCAAATGGATCTATTCAAAATATTATTTATATTGGTTTTGTTATACTTAAAAAGAATGCATAAATTCCACTTTGACCTGCTTTAGAAACATGTTGAAGTTCAAATGTTTTATATCACTCAACTAAACAGTTGCTTTTCTTGTTCTTATTTTACTCCAGTATAGAAACAAATATTTTGCTCTTGTTCTATGCAAATAGAAGGCCTAAACTCTAACAATTTAATCTTTTATTCTAAACTTAATTTTTTTAACACCTGTGATATTTTCACTGATATGAGTCATGCTGTATCTTAGTGAATAACTTTTGACAATAATATACCACCACTTATTATTTCTTTATAACAAATCGTGTCATGACAAGTCAGAAGCATCAATTATGTTGATTTTATTCTTTTAGTAGGTGCGTATATCAGTCATATAAGTCTTACATAAAATTTTTGAGTGCTGGATATCACATGAAGTAGATCTGTAAATTTTGTAAACTCTATTCAGAAGTTATCCAACTAGTATAAATTTTACTTATATAATGTTGAGATAATCCATATACATGTTGAGAAACTCCAACACAAAGATTTATTTTGAATTTGTAAGCACAAATTCTTACCATATAAGTATCTCTGAGCTTACCTAATCACCTTTAGCTAAGAAAGACATAATTTTATGTATTAACAAGAAAACTGTAAGAAAGTCCTTGCTATGCAAATACTTTTACTACAATATAGTTTCATCTTAGCTAACTAGGTCTTTTGTTTTATCAATTAAATGTACAGTTTCTTTCTTAGAAGACAAAACCATATGGTTTCTTTCTTAGAAGAGAAAACTAAATATTGTCAGTTAGAACTGGTAATGACTAGATTAATCATTAGTCATCAACAGCATGGCAAAAATATAACCCTTCTCCACTTTCTGCTGTTAAATGCTTTTAAGTAGCATCTATGTTTCCATTGACATTTCAGCTGCATATAAGAAAGAAAATTATTATTACTTTATAGCTGAACAAGCAAATGTACACCACAAAAAGGTGATAAAAAAAGTTTTATTTCATAAGTAAGGTCGTTCAGATGTGGCCTCACCAGAGCTGAGTAGAGGGGCAGGATCACCTCCCTTGACCAAGTCATGCTTGTCCAAATCCAGGTCCTTAATACTTAAAGCTTGTCAAGAATCGTTATCAGGTCCCAACTCTTTGAAGAGATAACTAAGAAGCTTCCTGACTGTCCCTCTTTGATCATATTTTATTTTTTTCCATCTGTCTCTTGGCAATAGAATAAGCTTATTCACATACTGTTTGGAGAAATGTGGGTGTAAGGGGAAATTAATAACTGCCTTAATTATTAATGAAAAGAGTTCACTTTGTTTAAGCCTCAAATCCTACTGCATTCTCTAACTTAGATGAAGAACACACCAGAAAGGTGAAAGTGCTATGCCTGAAGTGTGTGTGCGTCTTGCTTCCCATAAGATATTTTACAAATAATAAATGTTTGGGACCAGCCATTTTATTTTTACTTTGCAAAACACATGAGAATTATAAGTATGTACTAAGGAACTTAAGGAATAATTTTTTAACAGTGGGGGTGACAGCATTGGAACAGGTTGCCAAGAAAGGTTGTGGAGTCTCCTTCTCTGGAGATCATCAAAACTCGCTTGGATGCAATCCTATGTATCATGCTCTAGGTGACCCTGTGTATGCATAGAGGGATTAGGCTAGATGATCTCTAAAGGTCTCTTCCAACCTTAAGGATTCTGTGTCAATTTAATTATAGCCTCCTCAGGAGTTTATCTTGATACCTCTGAAATTATTTTATTCCTCTACTTACTCACCAAGGCTATGAGATCTTTATTTAGCAACCTTGATTATTTTTCTTCTAAGAACTAACAGAATTTTTCCAGTTACTGAATAAAGAAATACTTTGAGCATCACTATAATAGCAGAAAAAAATGCTGAACATAAGGAAAAAAGTTAAATACTATGAGTCTCAATTTACTTTGCATTTTTGAGATCACAGAGGCTGTAACACTACTTGGCCCTTTCCTCATTAATAGCAGGCAATACTGCAATACTCTTCCCTGCTCCCGGTGACTTCTATCTCAGAAGTATGTTTGTCTATGCCTGAGGTTTATTTAGAGATTTACCAAACTTTATAAGTGCAGAAGCATATTTCGTAAGTCTTTTAAGCATATCTAAACTTATCTAAAATTTTATTGGTAGCCAGAGAGTATTCTGGAATGAAATTCTGAAAAGTATGTTAAATTTTGAGGGTTTTTTTTTTTTTCAGATATGCTAAGCACAAGAGAAGGAAAAGTTTGTAGGAAAATCACTGTTGCTATTTGTTTAATCAGTTGGTAAAGGAGCAAGAAGAAATAAAGTGCATGATATTTTCAAAATTATATGAAAATTAGATTTTACAAATGAAGTTTTGCAGATGCTAAGTTTTCATAAAGTGAATTCTATTCCAAATTTCATAAGGATAAACTTTACTTTCAAATGTCATGAATAAATCTTTCTTTTAGATAACTTCATAGGTGTGTGTGTAGATAGATTAGCAGGAATATATAGCATGCAGCATTTGTCTCCTAGCTTTAATACTATTTTCTTTTTCTTTTTCTTTTTTTTTTAAATGTGCATGCCTACACTCTGGCACAGAAGCCATTCTTTTGTAATTTGGACAATATCAAACATTTGAGACTTTTCGTTAGAATCTTCTTCTCTTAGGTGTTTAGAGAATGGGGATCTTTTGAAGTTTTACTTGATTTTTTATTTGATCTTTTTTATGTATAAATCTCCCTTTCTCCTTCTTTGTTTCAAAGAGAAAGTGGAATAAACAAGGGAGAGTATAGAGAATCGAGGAGTTCTCTAGAAATTCAGAAATTTGAGTTCAAAGACTCAAAAACAAAGCTTACTTTTTAAAATTGTTATTTCTTTAAATTTTTGTCAGCTTTTACTTCTTCCATTCAGTTAAGAGGAAAATCTAATAGCTGCAGTTACCATTTTATTTTATTTTGTTTTACTCACTTGTTAAGGAAAGAAGATTAATTGGAATATAAAAGAACAAGCAGGTGCTTCTCTGTTGTCATGAAAAGCTTACATTTTATGGTATTATATTTTTTTCACTTGAACCTAGAGTTATTGTCTGTACAAAATGCTGACTAATAATAGTAATAATGATAAGAAGAACTAATATTCTTTATGTATTCTATCAGTATGGAAGTCTATTAGGATGCTAGAATCATTGAGGCTGTAATCTAAATTCCTATATTTTACCATAGCTCCAGCAATCCAGCTATAGGAAATATACCACTTGTTTGAAACTGATACTAAATAGAATAGTTATTATATTTTATCTTTTTGTGTTTCATATTTCTTTGTACTTTTATGTTACCTTTCTCTTTATTTGCCATTGACATTAGTACTTTTTTAAAATAGTGACTTCTGACACCAATTAAGAATTTTCAGGCTCGAGCAGAGTAACGTCATAATAAAACCTTCAAAATCACGAGAACTGTCACTGAAAGAATATTTGAAATATTAACAAAGAGTTCACTCTGGATAAGCTTGAGGGCAGGAATAATTGATATGCTTTCACAGACCTATTAATTGCCCTTATCCTTCTGTTTTGTAGAAAATGATTTGTAATAAAAGTGATAGCAGAACCCATAACTGAGAGCACTGATTTTGTGTTCAGCCATTTCATTTATTCACTCATGCAGTCTTTCTGTATCTCAGTTTCTCATCTGTAAAATGGTGATATCAGAGCAAAAATAAACATATCCACTATTGACTGGAATTTTGCTCTCATTTTTTAAAAGTTTTAAAAATTTTACCCGAACAAATGTTTTCCAGTTGGTAAACTTTTTGAACGTTTTCAAATAAGTCAGTACAAGAAAATTACAGCATCACAGAATCACAGAATCATGGGATGGTTAAAGTTGGAAGGGACCACTAGAGATCATCTAGTCCAACACTGCAAGTCCGAGTCCCAAGCAGGGACACCTAGAGCACATGGCACAGTATTGCATCCGGGTGATCATGTTTTGAAGACCTCCAGAGAAGATAAGTTAGTATGTTTTGTTTTTATGAATATTCTCCCTGTTTCCCTTCACAGAAGACATTTCAGCACCAAGAATTGATGTCGCTGAGAACTGCTGAAAAACATGTAAACAGCTTTACATCTAACATTTGTATACTTTAATAGAGGAAACTAATGGTTCATAGTATTTCTAGTTTAGGCTATTTGGACTGTAAAAAGAGAAAATCCTCATTTATAGTTTTAAGGATACATAACACAAATTTCTAGACCATAATATTTATTGTATTGCTACAGAGGTTAAGCATGTTTTTAGTTTTTGTTTTATCACATTTTTTGCTGTTTTGGATGAAAAAGAGCATAAGAAACTGATGATGAAGAAATGAAAAAAAAAAAACAAAAACCTCTCTATAAGAGGTATGTTTCCTCATACTGAATAATGTTTGCCTTTGAAGTTCTATTAAATCCAAAAGAGAAGTTTGGACCATTGTAAGTGTACAGATCAGTGTACAACTGCTGTGTAGACACTAGAATGTTTCAGAAAAAAAAAAAACAATAAAACAGATACTGGAAACAATGCAAAACATGCTAAAACTTAAGGAAAATGTATAACAAATGTCCTTTATAAGCTTTGTATGTACACGACATTTTTCAGTTGATTTGCTTGGATTTAAAAACCTGTCAAGTCTTACAGAGCAACGCATGAGAATTCTTCCTACTGTAACTAACAAGGTAAAAATATGTTGTCTCTGTCTTAGTGAAAGCATCTGATGAATTTAACAGAATGTTTATTTGTCATAAAACCACACCGTTTCATCAAATATTATTTAGCATAAAATGTCTTTTCCTTTCAAATGATCAAAGCTGGGACATTACCAAAGGGAAACAGTAAATGTTAGAAGAGGTAATTATTTGTATCAGAATATCAAATTAAAGTACTGATTGAAAATAGAAGTTGCTCTGTAAAAGCAAAATGCAAATAAACAGAAGGGACAAAAGAAGGGAACATGAAAGTACTAATTCCTATAACTATTTGGAAATAAATAAATTTGTTTCTGAAAATATTTTCAGATTTTGATATTTAGAAATATTAATACGGGATGTAAGAGACCAAGAGGGCAGAGCTATCTCTCTGTAAGAGGAACAGAGAATTAAATTTTAGTCGTATATATGACGAATGATATGATTAAAAAGTGTTCTGTTTTTACGTGCTGGTTTTGTCTCAGATCAGAAATTATCTCTTGTATTTTTAAAATGTCCTTGATAAAATTCAATTAAATGTTAACAAAACAAAGCTTTTCAGTAGAGAAATCTGATGTTGATAAGTTCCCAGTAAACTCTACTAATGTTTGCACATTCTAGAAGGGCAACTAAACATATATACAAGGAAGGATATGTGAATAACATATAGGAAGAATATTTAGCTTATACTGAATCAGACTTTTTTATTCTATCTGTTTAGGAATCCTCAGTGATATCCATAAATCCATACTGTATTGTGAAAATGAATTATCCAACACTAAAGTAAGGATCATTTACCAAAAAAACAAAAAACAAAAAAACCCCAAAAAACTTAAACTAACCTAATCTTGGAGACATTTCGCACCAGTACCACATAATACACATGTAAGCACCTACAAAATTTGTCTTTGTGTCAGGTAGTATTGGATTTCCTTCTGGAAGAAACCTATATTCTGATGGGCTATCATCTGTCTGTCTCCTACACTGTATCTATCTACACTGTAGTAAAGACTTAGTTGGCCAATTCTATAGGAATGGGTACAAGTTTGTCTTCTCCTTCCTCCAAGTTCATACAGTATCTATAGTTTTACTTTCAAAGAACTGGATCTCAAACTTGTGGATAGTTTGTGAGTTTGCACGTGTTTATAGCTCTAATCAGCTGAAGATATAGGCCAGATAGCCTTGGCTATTCTAGTTCTTTTACCTCAGTTACTTGATGTGAACCCTAGGCTTCTCCTGTTCCCTCTATGTTGCACTGCAGTGTCTGCACTTATGGAAATCTCCTTTGTTGACATGGGGAGAGTTGAATGCATAGACTTGGGCTTTGTAGCCCCTTCCCTGGATTCCTTCCTATTATTAATTACTAACAGCAACAGCAAGGAAAAACATTAAAAAGAAAACAAAAAAAAAACAAAACAAAAAAACAGAGTTGGCTAAAGTTCTCTGCCCCTTGCTGTCTGATGACAAATTCAATACTCTGATTTATTTCTTCATAAATTTCAGTTTATTTGACTACAGTTCACAACTTGACTGTATACAGTTAAAATGTGGATGCCACTGAAAACTACAAGGAGAAAAAATATTTCACCTATCAAGAGAAAGGGAACTTCTGAGCACACATTTAAACTCTAGATACAGCATGCTAAAAGTCTGTTGGGGAAAGGTCTATCAGTATGAATTATATATCAAAATGGAAGGTTCAGGTTTTCATAGCACAGCAGGTTTGGAAGTGACTTTGAAATGTATTCAGAATAGGTCACAGCTGAGCCTAGATGAGTAAAATTGTTCCTGGCTTCTAACCTTTACTTCTGATTGTTCTTGTTCTTTTTCCTTTAATCTTTTGCTTCCTATTTATATATTTATTTTTAAATAAAAACAGCCATCACAAAATGTCAGGCTATGAAATCAAGGTATTTCTGATGTCATGTACCTTGCCAATCAGTGGTTTACTTTAACATATACTCACACTTAATCACAAAATATTACGGCTATTCTAAGTACAGAAGTAGGCATTTGCACAATTATATAAACTGACAGATTAGAAACCAAAAAACAAGCCAGAATCATGAGAGATGTGTACTTCACAATCATCTCCTTCCTTGGATCCTTGGAACATTCCTTCCTTCTTAGCCTCTTTATTCAACTACTTTACGTTTTGACTTTTCAATATTGATATTTATTTTACTTGAAAATTATTCAGTATTTCTATTTCTTATCTTTACTGATGTTAAACTTTTCTTCTTACAGAATGTAATTTTTTCCACTGGCACACTTAGCCTTTTCTTTTTCAAAAGTAAATAATAGATACCTAAAATAGCTATCTGTTACTCTGTCATGTCTAAATGTCTGCAGGTCTAATGTCTACAGCATTTTTACCTAATCATCTGTGTTACACTATTTTTCTTTTTTTTCATTTTGATTACAATCTCTTCCCTTCTTTCTTTCTCACATGTAACTTTTCGATAATGAAACCTTTTCTTCTGAAAAAAAAAAAAAAAGACAGCCAAAGAAACCTGCCTCCAAAGGCAAAACAAAACTGTGTTCTATCTACGTAGGACTTTTATTTCAGGGAGTATTTTGCTCTTTTTTATGAAAAGTCATAATTACAAATAAAGAGAGATAAATGAAAGAGAGGAAAAAAATGTGTTTGATACAGTTTTTCTGGTATTTTTGAAGTGTTGAAATTTGAAAGTTTTTTATTTGGTTACTAAGAAAACTGAATCCTTGAGTTCTATTTTTAGGCATCTACCTAAGGCTTTTATTGGGTTTAGTTCTTTATTTTATTAAAAATAAAATTTTGACTTTTATAAAAGCAAGACAGTTAGTGTTCACTTTCCTACTTAGATACAAATAATGTAGAAATGTTTCTACAGACATATATGAAAGTACTGGGGAAATTCTCATATTTGGGAAAAAATGTGTTCTGATTTAAAAATGCAGAAGTTGCTTTACTTGTTCAAGCTGGCAGTCCATTTATTTTTTCCAAAGTTAAAACATATCAACTTTCTGTTCACTCTCTGTCTCTTTGTCTTATAAAAAAAAATAGAAATCCATATTTTCATTTTCATTCCTGTTCTGGAAAACATGAAAGAATGAAATGCTGATCAGAATCATTACTTGGATGTAAATTACTTTTCCTGCTATTGTATTTTCTTTGAGATGAGCTGTACAGAACTGAAGTTTGCATTCCAAGACCAACATTTACTTTCAGTGTGATTTTTTGTAATATGTCCTTATGTTTTGCAATAGATATCTGGAATGTGTTAACACTTTGTTCCAAATTATTTTGGTTCATTTTGTTTGCCGCTTCTTAATAGTACAGATATTTGATGGAGATCACAAAATGGGCCGAGTAAACCTGAAGTTTTAAAATATCCTTACAGTTTCTCAAAATGTCATACAGAAGAAAAAAAAAATATTTGCACTAATTTCTAACAAAACATCTTTATTTTAGTTTTTCAGAGCTCAGAAATATGATCTTTGAGTTAAAAAGACCAGAATTTTCTATCTTGGAGGGAAAATTCTAAGAAACTTGGGAAAAGCATGAAAGCTAGATTTTCTGTTACGCATTAAGTATAGGTTCACATGGTGAATGCCATAGCATAAAAGAAAATAGAAAGCCTTAGTTAACAGCAATATGTCTATACAGTAATATTTAACTTTTTTGTTGTTGTTTCATTTTGTTTATTTTTTCTGTGCATTTTGTATTGCAGTTTTTAGTAATCACTAGTGATTTTGAAAAGCAGTTTATTACCATGAAAGTGAAGATGTTTTGATTGTTAATGAACTGGATTCTTATTAAGGAAAATAGTGAGAAGTTTAGTAATTTGATGAATATTTGTAATAACAATAACAGTTAACAAGATGATTTGTTGGTAAAGTGTTTCTTTGGAATTATTTCTTCAGCCATACTTCCTGTCCTGAGAAAAAGACTTTAAGTATAGAAAGACTCCTCCTTGTACAAAATTCCTAGTATCACATTTTGAATGATAAATGTGTGAGTTTGGTTGGGAAACCAACTGTGTGGGGAACAATGTTTTGTCTAGTATCTAACTTTGGAAAATGTGTACTCAGATACATTTTCTGCAAGTACTCTCAGATGTGCTTCAACTCTGAACTTGTGGGACTGCTGAGTTAGAAGGTTATTCATTTTCTATGTCTTTCGAGTTTTTTAACTCTCAAATCAAATTGCCATAATAGTTTAATTTAGTGTCTACTCTGGTTTTCAAACTGAATGCTTGTTCAATGGCAATCATCAGCTGATAGAGGAGACACCTCTATCATATATCCAAATATGATATCCATAGAGTTATATTTCATCATGATGAATAGAAAAGAGTTTTGTTCCTTCCATACTGGAAATAAAACTGTATATTTTAAGGAATAGGGAACTTTAGAGAATTAGAGTATTGAAGCATATGAGTCCTCTACTCTTTATAAAATGTGAATGAGTTTGAACAGTTTGTTCATTTTAGTGTGTTATCTGGCCTGGGAAATCTACTATCCTTAACTCACTTCATCATTGATTGTGTCTACCCTCAGATCTTCTAAATATTTTTTTTTTCTTTAGTTTCCAAGGAATAGCATCATGTTCTCTAAATCTCTAAATTTGTAAGTAGTACAAACTTAAAGTGAGAGAGAACAAAGTAAGTTCTCATTACTCTAGCTCAGGCATAAAACTCGTGTTGGGATGGAAGGGAGACTTAATTTATACAATTATGCTCAGATATAGTCCTTCATGTGTAATGGGAAAAGTAGAAATGTGCATTTTCATTCTCTTCCTCCCTTTGTGTTCTAACATGAGAAATACCCATCAGCTTTACATCTCTGTGAGTGCTTTTCCAGGTGCAGCTCAGGAGTTGGACCAAGGAGGAATCCTCTTGGGTAGCCAGCTGATTCCTTAGCTTGGGCTATTCTGACACAGAGACAGCTCATTCAGTGACATTTAGCTGCAGTGCCTGGAGACATTACATGAGTAAATATTACTAATTGCTAGTGCAAGGACAGCCTTAAATACCACGCAGTAAGCATTTTTGGTTTTGTTCCCTATAAAGCAATAGCTACCCATCGCTGTGCAGGGGCAGGACTGGATCTGGCACTATTGGGGTGTTGTGGGGCAGGGACTGATGGCCCTGAGTGGGGCTGAAATGTTTCCAAGGCTTGTGCTGAGGATCCAGGGGTGGGCAAGAGCTGCCAGGGCCTTTCAACAAGGTTATTTGAGATCTGGAGCTGCCACTGTCTCTTGCAATATTGTTTATATTTCAAAAGAGGACCATGGAAGTATTTTTATAGCTATTAATACAAAGAAAGGATGCTAAGAATGAAATATATTATTTAAGTAAATCCCTTGTAATTTGATTTCTATAAACTTAGCGTAAATCTAGACACAAGTTACTGTCATCTTTTTGGAAAGTTTATGTTTTATTAGTGCAAAGAATAAGAAATATAAATAGGAAGCAAACCTGTCATTTTTGCAGTGATATGACCTCCTTGAGAGCCTTTTTATTCCTATTCTGCACATTGGTTAATTATTTGCTCGAGATGATTTGTCTGTAAAAAGAAAACAACAGCTAGGAATGGCTTTTTTTTGACCCTCTGCAGTTTTGCTTTAGAGAATCTTATTTTCAATCTTATGTTATTTAGCTTCAACCACCTGCATCCCTGCCGAGGCTTTGCCTTGTAAATCAATCTCTAGTGGATAGGAGGAACATGAGTTGCATGTTGCCAAAGCTGGGGATCCAGGCAGAACATCAGGAGCATCAAGGTTCTTACCTTTAAATACAATAGTAGTGCTGAATTCCCTTTGCTCAGTTAGGGCTGAGTTGGATTTGTATTTTTGGGTGACCCAAGTGGCAGCACTATGTCCTTGAGCCATGCCTGGTTTATTGAATTAGACACACTGAGGTTAAACTCCTGAACACCGCAGTTCACTTTTTTGTACCACTATATGATGGGCACAGCACCTGACTGCGTTAAGACTGTATACCAGCACTCTCCTGGACACTTCTGAGGCACAAGCTCAGAAATGTGCACACCTCAGGGACTGTTGCCAACTGCTTTGGAAGCTGAAAGAGTTTCCTAACGAAATGGCCTGCTGTGTTAGCTAGCGGTTAGCGGCTAGCGGTTGTGTCTGGAAACGTGGCTGTGCACATTTAATTTTACAGTATAGAGGCCTTGCAGAAGAGAGTTTTGTTTGTGTTCTGTGTTAAAGGTAACCACCTTGGCTGATGTGCATGAAGGTGAGTAAGAACTCACAAAAGTGAATTTGCTTATGAGGCTCATGTTGTTCACTCATTAAACATTATTTTTTTTATTTTCTAAATAACTAGTTTTGTATCTGTGCAAGAAAAGTTAAGGGAAATAGATCATATGTCAGTGTGTGTATATATATATATATCTTACTCATTTGTATTTTATGAATACATAGAGCGAATGTGGAAAATAGAAAATATTTAAAATATTTTTATATTCATTTCAGATGTGCATTTTTTCTCCAGCTTTCCAAATACTATTTAATGGATTAAAGTCTTGCTTTGGGTAAAAAGAGAGGAGGGCTAAATCTAGCTAAGAAGGAAATGAATGGCCCTTTAGAATTGAATAGGAAATGTATTTTAGAGAGTTACATTGACTGAGACAGTTGGAAGCCTCAGCCAGTGGACATTAACTTTTAACATAATCTTCCTGGGGTGAGCTTCAAAAGAAGGATGTGGAGAGAGTGTGTTCAAGAAAAAATGTAGGAGAAACTAGCAGAAAAACACACTGGAAAAGATGGAGGCTTCTAAAACAACAGGCTCTCTATGAATTTTAGAGTATTATTTAGGATTAATTTTGACTCCAAGAACTTTAATTCTGCACTCCAAGTAACCATCTGTTTTGGTACAGAATAAAAAAAAAAAAAAAAAACCTCTGTCTGTCTGTCTATCTATCTATCTATCTATCTTCCCAAATTCATTGACAGTTGGTCTCTAGGGCATAGCGGATCAACAGAGGTACAGTGGATAAAGTTAAGTAAGTACCTTGTTAAAGTTAAGTAGGTACCTTGTTAAAGCTAAGTATGTACCCGGGGCAAGTTTGCAGATGACACCAAACCGGATGGAGTGGCCGACACTTCGGACAGCTGTGCTGCCATCCAGAGAGACCTGGACAGCCTCGAGAGTTGGGCAGAGAGGAACCTCACGAGGTTCAACAAAGACAAGCGCAGGGTCCAGCACGTGGGGAGGAATAACCTCAGGCATCAATACAGATTAGGGGTCGACCTGCTGGAGAGCAGCCCCAAGGAGAGGGACCTGGGAGTCCTGGTTGACACCAAGTTAACCATGAGTCAGCAGTGTGCCCTCATGGCCAAGAAGGCTAAAGGGATCCTGGCCTGCATCAGGAGGAGTGTTGCCAGCAGGTCAAGGGAGGTGATTCTGCCACTCTACTCAGCTCTGGT